>JAYMFW010172251.1:0-14703 GCA_036785005.1 Tubulanus punctatus
AATAAATGTCAAGCAGCTGGGGCGCTTGGCCTTTCCATCCAAATCATTTGTTCATGTTATTTCGTTGTTGCAAAAATATCTTTTGTGAATAGTGTACATACAATAGTGTAAATAGTATATCATGTTACTGTTTTTCTTTTCAACTTTTATGATTTTGTCTTTTATCATATTATATTGTTTATCAACCTCTACGTACCAATTATTTAGTTAGAGTGTAGGTATTCGTGTCGCGATAAGGTAAATATGTCGATCAGTCAGATGCGTTGAGAAATGTTTTGTTAACAGTTCTTTAGGGTCAAAAAAGCTTCAGCAATAGCATCATATCATTAGTGATCACAGTACCGTTGACTATAAGACGATATATTTTGTTCAATACGGTTCACTGATAATGCTTATAGGGTGTTCAAAACATTTCAGAACAGTTTGTACATTATCAGGACTAATTCATTTGATGAAAAATATATGATAAAGAATATCTATGAATTTAGGAGTCATTCAAAGGTTAATGTATTTGAAGACAAAAACAGTCTGTATTTGTTAATTCTCATAAGCCGTTATAGAGTGTCGCCATCTAGTGGAGATTGCTAATGCCGGGGGCCATGCGGAAAAGTCATTAAATACTCTCTGTAGTCTTAAAAACTGATTTCAACAGATGTAAGGACGGTCGGTAAATTTAATAAACCGGTTTTGATAAATGACGAACGACAGTTTACAATCTGTGTGCAGGCTATCAAACAGATTGTAAATGAGAATCGTAATCAGACGAACAAACGACAGTAATTTCATTCATTAATAACGCAGAAACTACAAACAGGTACTCTGATAGACCGCTGAAATTTACTTGTAGTTAAAGAGCAAATTTTGTTGAGAGAAACTTTCACAATTTAGCTCAATTTGTCCAGGTGCTGCTACAAAATTACGTTTATGTTACTACATGTATAGGTAAGACAAGGTTCATGAATTTCATTTGAAAGTAAAGATATAATCAATTTTTATTTTGTAGACAGATCAGCGAGTTAAACTTGTGATATATTGTCGACTACAGTCCTACAAACTTTTCAACTTTTTTTATTGTCATACTCAAACATGATGGACGTTAATCACATGGCTCTGGAAATGCTGAGGCAGTTGTGATAATTGGTGTTCTCCAACCCACACTGAAATACTATGGGAACTTTATGGGTTCAATCTTCGGTAGCTCTCCCGGACAAAATGAATGTCATCACCCTCAATCTGGTTTATAACCGACACAAGAGGAACCCCTACGTATCGACGCTGATGATCCTGAAATGTGAATTTGTTTACTCTTTGCAGTTGAATTTGAAAATATGTGTCCACCCATTGTGCTGGTTTAAATCGACAAAACTATATTAAAAATGTCAAATTATAACGTCGGGAAGAAATAAAATCTTCCAAGCCTCGTGAAGGGGAAAACCGTCACTCGACACAGAAAATATTTTGTTCTCACCTATGGTAGGTTCTATATTTCTGATTTAAAAATCACCTCTCGTGTAGAAGTCGTGTAGTTCATAATTCGAGCAGACCTCGACGATTCCATTTCATGGGCAATCAGTTGTCAATTTCTACAAGACAATTCCCAAGAGAGCCGATATTTAAGCGAACGCATCTTGAATATGTTTATCAATAATTCTAAACGTGAGCTAGGCGTCAAATATTTCAATCTTGATTCGATGAGAAGGCGATTGATCATTTGTATTGGTAGCTGTATCGTCTTTGACATATTCTCCTTGCAACGAAGTCTTGTCGAGTTAAATTGAATTGCGTTCTTACATATCCCAATTATCGTGCGCTATCAAAAACTGTATCCTAATATTCTAATCACGTCACGAATACTGATTATACTTTAAGCAGAATTTCATTAGATGAACGAAATTTTCAAACCCCAAAACATTGAAAGTTCAAGGATTTTGAAATCTTCAGGCCATGATATTATATAGACTACGATGAAAACGATGTTATGCCTTATTTCTCAAATATCAGACGTATAAAAAGTGACCCCACAGGCTTACTTTTATTTTCTATCTTATAAAGATACAAATTTCAAACATTTTTTACCAGGCAGGCAGGTGTTTATCTTTAAAGTAAAAAGACGATTCATAGTCTAAGAGAGCTTTTTACCAAAGAGATGTAAGGCCACCCGAAAATTATATTTCCAATTTTCAACAGTAATTTTTTTAAGACCCGGCCGTTTTTGAGAAACGGGGCAACAACATTTTAGCCTAACATGTTCTAGAAATAGGGTTTGATTTCGATTTGTTAAACTTAAATCTTAAATCAAACGTTATATCGAAAATCATTAAAATCCGGTTTTCGTCAGTGGTTTAAAAAATATCTAATGATTTATTTAACTTTATATTCGGAGCATAAAACTTAGTGGAATCGAGCAGTTCTTTCCATTTCGAAGTTTGAATTAAGTTTCGTCTTCAGTTTCTGTCCAAAGAGACGGATATCTCGGATATCAAAAGGAAGGAACGTATGAAAAAATAAATAGAATCTGACTCGATAATATACGGCGTGGATGAGAATCCTTTGATGAATAGGTCGGATGGACACTTTTTCTCAGTTCTTTGTTTTGAGTCGATACACGTACACGGACGGCGGTTATTTGAAGCCGAGCCGACTTTAGTAAGTGGAGAAGTGACGGTTGGATGTTTCCGCTGGAGAAATCACGTCCAAAGCCAACTTGTAATGGCGTTTTGATAAGTTCGGGGAGTTCGCTGGCCCGGCGAGACTGTTTGAAAGAATCGGTACAAAGTCTTCGGCGAACACATGTATTCTGACAAGTAAATCTCAAGTCGACACAGGATCGATAACTACTAATAACCGCGCGCAGACTAACTGGAAAATTGAATCATGACCCCGGATATCTACTGACATGTCAATATCGGAGAGCTTGTTACCCGCTAATTCCGAATTATATTATGAAATATTGAAAACTTCGTTAAGGCCGCGGCTTTCTTGACGGAATTTTCTGGACGCCGCTCGCGTCTGGTTGTTAGGTTCGCCGGGATTTGTGTCAGCGGACGTTTCTAATTGGATCAGATCCCGTCGGATTCGTCTGCCGATAGATCACGAGTAACGTGAGATCTCGCGAGAGTTCGCCGTGGTTTGTCATTGCAATATGTTACGAATAAAACCGTCTCCGAAAGCACATATTGGACGGTTCGGTTCGTGACAGGGAATTTATATTCAGCAGGCTGTTTATTATGGCGTAGAGAAATCATATCTTTCCGCGCTGGCCTCGCGAGAATTTCGGGATCGGAACTTGGTCAATATAACGGGAGTCAGATTTCTTCGGTTTCGTGATGTTTTGGGATTAGCTTGTGATAAACAATAATTAAACATCATTTGATAAATTATCGTATTGCTGTATGGTAGAGGAGTGAATCATTGACCTCATATACAATAATTCAGTCATCTTTCATTCAGATGGCATTTGGTCATATCTGGGCATCGTATACTGGGCCCGGCTCCTCTTTGAGTTTCTGTTCCAATTTATCTGCTTTCATTCAGATGGACAACTTAAAGGTCATGCATTTATAAACCTAAGGAGATTTCAGTCAATTTTGGTTTCTCTAAAACGTGTATATTCAATATTCAAACTTCGCTGCTCTGAATAGTATATAAGACAAAATATCCAGGCTCCATGTATAGAGGCCCTACGGTAGAAGTTCGACGTTAAAATGTTAAATTTCATAATACCACAGCTCAATTAACAGAAGCTTAAATCCGTCGATTCTGTTCATCCATTCTTCGTAACAACTTAGATAACTGTGAAAGATTGAAGATCCTACGGGGCAAAGTACAACGCAAAATATACATGTATATACCATTTTGAATCGGCACGGATCCCGTAAATCGAATTGCTAATATGACCAGAAGCTGCGCTTATTCGCTTGACTAAATAATATCGCTAACCAATTCATTAACAATGTGTGAGAGAGATGGGTCGTGATTGATAACTACCAAATACAATCTACGAAAATACGATTAGCCGTGTTGACCGAACCTAAATATTTACCCCGGAATTAACCGAGTTCAATTCATTACCAGCTTCGCTCATCTGTGATTGATACCCAGCTATTCGTGCGGTCACGAATTCCATTTATCACCCGACACATCGCCTCCATATGTCTGCACATACATAGGACGCTGAGGAGCCAAATTACGACCAGTTGTCAACGCTTCGGGGCAAACAACTGATGAAGTTTATCCAACGTGCCTGCGACCCGGATTAGACGGCCGATATACAATTATCGGACGGCCATATTGGATTTGAAAATGGCCGAATTACCTAATAACGGTCGGGGCATGAAGTCAATCGCGGAACTAGGGATTTGCTTAAGCAATCAATCGCAATTACTCAACTTCGGCAATCGGCTGCTGCTATCCGCGTATAATCTACGACGATATGTTTTTACACTAAACAACGCCGGTAGTGGTAGTGCGTGTGAAAATTAATCCCGGTAAAATTGAAATTTCTATCGCTCATATTTTGATTGTTAATCTTCAAACCCAAGTAGCTGGTCCGATACTGACTCGAACTTATCGACCTGTGTTTGCTGAGCACTATCAGAAGATGCTCCTTCGTATCACCGAAATTAAATTGCCCCTCCAGATAAAAATGACAGATTGATTTCGGATAATATCGAAAGTGAATTTGTCATGAAATTAAAAGGAAACAGTTTGACATATCCCGGTAGCCTTGGAGTCATATTTGGCTTGGTTTAATCCGAATCAAAATCGAATTGGACAATTTAGAAGGCTAAGCATGGGTATACAAACTAGTGTACGCTTTATGAAAGTTGATAAGGCTTAAAAATCAAGAATTTTTTTCACTCAGATTTTCTTAGGGAAATATTAATTTTTTTATTTTCATTTGAATACGCACGCGTCACGCTTTTGTAGTTATGTTCATGTAATCCTCTTCCCGGTCAAATTTCAAGAAGCAAAAGGAGCAATAACCTTTCATTCAAATGCAGCAACCTATTACGGCGCAGTCGTATCTAGTTTTGATTCACGTTATTTGGCTTCCCTTTTGTTGTTTTGTTTGTCATTCACCTTCTGTTTCTCATAAAGTAGGCCTTATACGGGTTTATTTTGTTTGCCGAGGCGGAGCCGGGACAGATTGGGGTTTATTTGTCGACTGGAAGCTCAGAGAAAAATAGAAGATAGAAAAAACTGAATGAAGATAAAAGAAACATCCTTCCGTATCTAACTCATGGTTTTGAGTTGTTTTCAACTCATGATCATTGGATTTGAGAGAAAGATGGACAGGGAGGAGAGAGGGAGAGAGGGATGTAAAGAGAAAGGCAGAGGGGAAAGGGTATGAGTGGGAGATAGGTAAATGTCGACATGAAACCGGTTTTGTGATACAAACGGCAATGAATAATCGACCAGATTTGCGTCCATTAAGGCGGCGAAGCGTAACAACGAAAAGAAAGAACTAACAGATTCTAAAAATCACGACTTGCAATCTCTCAAAGACGACTCATCACCCGTCGCATAATAAAACACCGGTTAGTTTATCACATGGCCATAAATACAAGTTGAACAAAACCGAGGCGCAGTCAGATGTTTTGTTAACACTTCGTTTGCCAGCGTTGTATTTTCTCACTTAAACAGTCGGGGTTCGGTCGTAAAAACGGACAAATTGAAAGGCTGAATCCTGGATTCAGCCTTTCAAATATAGCAGTCTTTAAACTAAATAAAACGTGTCTCGAACACGTCCCTTCCGTGCAGCCTCCTTTTGGATCTATCGGTTTACATATAAATCACTTTGGTAGCTATTTGCAAAAGCATTCTCAAATAAATCCATTGATCTAAATTATTAATTGAGTTAATAAACTCAAATAATTTTTTCATCAAATAATGAATCTGAAGCGACGTAATTTCATTGAAAATGAACAGAATTCGAATGAGATCCCGGACCTTACAATAGTTTACCTAGGTTTTGTGCCATTTCCCTTTTCTGTCTTTTCTGATAAGAGCTGACTCCTGATCGGAACGAAAGCTATGACTGGTCTTGATCCATCCTGCAAAGATCCTCAGCGATCAAAAAGCAAGGCTTAGAAATTTAAAAATTATCATAGCGATGAAAATTATTCCCACATCAGTGAGCTAGATGGATAGAGAAATAACAAGAAGTTCGACTTGGATAAAGATTTTGCGATATTCCGAAAACAATAGCAGCATGTTAGAATCATTAATACAAGGAAAAAAAAGCTATTATTCCAACTGATCTTTTCTCTAACAAGAAATTTTCAATTCAAATTTCCAAGGCATGTTAGTGCTTGTGTTTCGTTGACTAATAAGGAATATTTAGTCTGATTTCATATGGATCTGATTTTCTATGGAAAATGATGCGGACGCAGTGAATTCGTAGCCGATGGGTCAGCACCGACTGAGTGGGCTTTTAAAGAAATCCGTTTCTAATTACGATCCAATAAAGCGAACTATTCAACTTAGTTCGTTGTAATAATATGACCTACCGGCAACTACTGGCTAGTTACAAAAGATTTTTTTATCAATCGGGGGACGTCAAGGTGTCCCCATCAATGCCCGACATCCAAATGAAAGCGATGTCCATGCGAAGACTGTCACGACTATAACAATGATGCTTTCAAATTCCGACTGAATAACAGCGGAGGAAAATTAGCGAATAAAAGGATTGTTATTTGATTGTGCGCGGGCACTGTTGTTTCCGCTGCGCCCTCTCAGCATCCCCTCACGAAGGTGCTAATTTCCTTGTATTTAATCCATTAAAAGCGCTCCTCTCATCTCTACTCTACTCTTTACCCTATAAGTGTCATTAGCCACTAATATTACGCAATCGATCGACCATTTATTGAAGATTTAAATTAAGTTTTGAATTTCAAGTTGAGCTAATTAAAACGACCAGCAAGTGCGCAGTGCATTGCGTCATAATTACAACTTTGGTTTCTGCGGTGATTTCAACAATAGGGCTTTGACGATTATGATTTAATCGCTATATGTTTTGCCCGGTGACCGTTTGTCACACGACAGATAGATAATCCGACCCTTGAACCGATCCATATTCCCATTAATGCCATTTAATCCTTTCTTTCCTACATAAAACAGGTACTTTCGTAACCGTTACCTAGATGGGAATATGCTATCTCAATCTACTCAAGAAAATCGCAATTTTATAAACAGATTGGATTATTTTTTATGTAGATAAATACATATACCGGATAGCGATCATTTTAATCTTCTTAGGACCGAGCGCAGGCATATAGGTGGGAAAATTTGGGTTACACGATTCTTTCTAAAATTTTGAATAAAGATTGCAATTATTTGATTGCCCGAGATTGAAGTTACTGTTTTTATAAGTTTTCGCTGGATATTAGCATGTGTCAGTTGTGTTCAGGGTTAATGCCAATCACTGGATATATATGCATATAAACATGGAAGAAGTTTATTGGAATTTAGACAATGGATGGCAAATAATTATAGAATCTACCACGAGTGGTAGGTATGAGCAATATATTCTCTGACGAGTGAGGGTTTTCTCCTTGACGAAGCTTGAGGATTGAATGGGAAAACTGAAACAAGTCACGAGTAGTTCTTACCACGAGTGGAAGATTTTTTTTCTCCCTGATGTTATAATTTGACATTTAATCTATGATTTTATCGATTTAAAGCAGCGCAGTGGGTAGAAACATATTTTCGCAATGGGTTTCTCCCACCACATGCCATAATTGGAGGAGAAAATATCTTCTGATCGTACGAAGATGAAATGAAGAATGCTTACGTTGATTAAGTGATAAGGTTAGGGAATCCGTCGTCTGTGATATCGTAATTGATAGATCGTCTGTCTCGGAAAACCTCGTTATGAAAATTGACATTTGAAAATTATCAACTCGTCCGTAAAAAGGCCTTGCCCTGACTGATAGACGTATTTGGTCATCACTCATCGCGCTGAAACCGTTCTTATGGATCTAAATCGAAGAATTCGGTTTGACTCGTTGGACCATATACGAACAAAAGCCGTCGTAAGTATTAGATTCGGTTGTATCCCAATGAGTCTATTCTCTGATTGGTAATTTGTAATTGAACTGACTGGATAGATCAACGTCGGCTGATATAGATTTGTATAGCGGGAATTTAATGAGTTGTGTATCGGATAGGAGATCACCTCGGCTCTCGTAGGTTTCTGAGAGACATATGTGTGCTGGTCACTTCTCGGATATCGTAATTCCTGATGGACCGGGTGATGTCTGGTCGCATAAAGGTTATTGTCTATAGTTTTTCTAAATTCCAGACAAGCTGGGTATCGATCAACGTGGGTACGAGTGCCCCCGACCCTAGCCCAAGTAAGGAGAAATGACTTCAATTTAGGACAAATTGATATATGGCCGAATTCAGGATTTGCAATTCTTGACTTCGGGAACTCCTCTAGCCTATACTTCTAGTTGCAGGCCTATGCATAAATAGTCCTAGCAATAAAGGATTAGATTTTTAATTAGTTTAGCGGGATTTATTCCAAAAGGAAGGTGTCCACTGAAATCAGGTAGACGTTATACGCCTTATTCATTGTTAACAACAAGTTCATTTTTTGAAAGTCACATACTATTTGGATTTCTTTAAGACACCGGATTTACAGTGGCATTATTTCAAAACCATTTTCTATATTGCCAATCTTCAGTTCGACTCTTTTTATTTTCAAACTCCATTTCCCATATTTCAAACGCTATAAACGTGTAAATAAGCGATATAACGAGGTTTTACCGTTGGCGGAACCAGTCTCACACGGAACCAGTCCCGCCGCAGAATAACTCATTAATCACTCGCAAACGATAAAGGAGCGAAATCCCGTGTCACAATTCGTCTTAGAGGCGATCAAGAAAAAATGAATGAATGACACATTTTTCTATAACAGACAGATGCTAGTGTTGGTTGGGAGATTTCCGTTACAAAAGACTCGAATCAAACTGAGATTAGCCGACAAATATTGACGTCCCGAGCTTTTTAACACCACACAATCGACACCAACAATATATAAGGGCTGGATATAGATCGGAGCAAAATATGAAAAAGAAGTCTTTTGACAGCCAAAGACGTGCGTATTTTCAGAAATTTCGACATTTATTCTGTCGAATGTAGAGAAATAATACAGGTTTAATGTCACCAACGCTTCAGTTATTTCAAAAGATACACTGAGGCTGCCTATTGATTCTCTTAATCGTCTCATCTTGAATTTGGCTGATTTCTGTCGTCGATCTTTAGAGTCCGAATTCAAGTCCAAATGAACCTTTGCTATCAATAAAAATGCAGAAGAATACGGCGCGTGGTCCCTAAACCCAGGATGGCATAAACATAGATTAGTATCACTCAAAATGGCGAATCCGTATGACATGGATCTTTAAAGACGACATTTTGGCGAAAAGGACCAATTAAACGGTAGTATTATGTCTCATTAGTTTAGAATATATGACTTCCAATGGTTGTCCATTTGTGTCATGGTAATAGCCTTTGGCCTTAGGTGTAAGTGTCTTCCGATAGTTTTCGTAAGGCATATTTTCACGATACTAAGACCATGCAAACTACATTCGCTATAAGCTGTTATTGTATTTTTGCCCGTCATCTTCCGGTAAATCACATCAGACGGCCGAGACTGGAACACCACACGATGTGCGGCCCCCGTCGTATTGCATCCATTTACGAACGGGAGCAATATGCGTTTCAGCGATAGCCGACCGTGTTTAAAATTGCATGATCCGCTTATGGAAATTAACTTATGGGAGATGTTATCAATAAATGGCACACCAGAGAAAGAAATGAGACAGAGCTCACCGCCGCAGTAACTGCCAGCATATTACTGTAATCTGTAAAACAGATGAACCGTCGTGTTTAAGTCTAGTTTATGGGCATATTTTGACGTCGACAGGAAAGTCATTTTATTCTAGTCGGTATCGGACGACGATTTATATTATATTACCGGCCAACATGTTGCTGGTATTCAGAGATAGCACGCTTCGTGAACTTAAATTATTTCTCGAGATTTCAATCCTAATATTGAAATATGAATCATCAATAAATTCTAATTGATTTCATGATAGCGGTGAAAAGTTTTATTGATGAAAATTAAACTCATGGTAGGCTTAAAAAGATAATTAGAAAATTCAGCCCAGAAATTGAAACAAATTTCACTAACTTATCGCAAATTCTCTATACCGTATACAATTTCAGAAGTATTTAACTTAAATCTCATATCTCAAAAGAAAGATCTCAAATCTGTCAGACTATTCTACTATATGGATGTTTGATTTTCTATCTTTGTTATATTTTTATCGACAAGACGAAATGATGAGAAGGTCTACACTATCAGAGCTTCTTGTATTTCGTGTCGATTTGGATTTCTAATACAAATATATAATCCCCAAAAACACCCGATGACAACTCTGTCGTACATTGATATTTTAAACAATTTTACACATTTGTTTCGTATGTAAAAAATATTCCGACCACTTCGGTACAAAAAATGTCATCATCTACCTCAAGAAAAGGATTTCGAACTTACCTTGTTATTTCGGGCACTGCTTCTGCGGGTAAATTCCTAGTCTGTTCCTGTAAGATATTCCTGTGAAGAAAGTATTTTGTCAAACGGCAGTCTCTCTCATCCGTTGCTCATCCGTTTGTTGTCACTGAAGTAGTGTCGATATCCCTTCACTCAATCCTGGCCTCTCATCTCGCTGCTCTTCGCTGATTGGTCGAATTCTCCAATAATGGCTGCAGTGCGTTCGGCGCGGCTTTATGACATCACAGCTTTCTAAACAGATGTCGTCTTGTGCCGAGCAAAATGGAAGCCAATGCTTCATATTCTCTGTCGCTCAAGGGGATATTTGCTAAATACTTTCTTTACGTCAAAACTACCCGTCCTTAGATTTAGAAATTGATCTATCTCTTTATAGTCACGGAAGATTGAGAAATGGGCAAATTTCGAGCCTTTTTGTGACTCAATTTCCAAAGATAAGTAAGTTATTTGTGTGTACATTTTTTTATTCTAACACTCCTATCCAATGACTGTTCTGATTCATTAAGATACGATTTTAACATAAACTTTGTCTGACGACGGTGTTAGTCTATATAACTTATCGATACTTATAAGGACTAGTTAATAGTTATCGACTCTTTAGGTATAACTGGTAGCAGTATCTAGCAGTATCTGATCGCGAGATGGTGAGCTGACCAGTCGACTTTATCAATATTTGGTGTAAAATGTGTATTGAAGATACCCCGAGATCATCTAGATTTCATTCTCCTAAAAGGATAATTTTGTCTGGAGACAAGTTACATATTTCTTTGAAGTTCTTTATCGAGACAGATTATCATAGGTTTATAAAGTTCTTACCACGAGAATTATTTTGCCATTTCACCACTTTTGGATTCTGTATTAAAAAGATCTTTTAGAAATCGTGTTTTTAAACTCTCGGTCAACCATTGTCCGATGAATACGCATAATGATAAAAGCATAGTTCACGCCATCGACAAGTCACGGAATGGAATTTGATTAGATGTTTTCTCAAGCATTCTTCGTCCGCGGGCTTATTGACGATAACAATTTCGGAAATTTACGGCAATATTGTCGTCAAACATTGGTAAACATCGGGTTCCAATTCATCCTCGGAATTTAGATCTAACAGTCGGCGTTAAAATAACAAAGTTAATACCGAATGAGTTTGAATACCCGGACAGGCCGTTTAACACTAAAACATCTGCTATATCTAAGCGGAGTGTCAATTTCATCGGGGATTAAGTGACAGCTTTAACATTCCTGACTTAAATTTGAGATCGAGTTTTAAATAGGTTACGGCTACGTGGAAAGCAATCGATAATTTAGGTATGGGAGAATTTGCTGGAAAAACCATTAGGGACGGAAAATCATTTCGGATTCATTGTTGCCATTTGCTAATTCACAAATGGAAATCTATTTCAGAAATGAATTCGTTGAAAGCCGTCAAAAAAACTTTCTAAAGTGGCATCGGAAACAAAACGGTCACAAACCAGCCAAAAATGGTCTACTCCCAAAGCCGGTCTTTATTTGGACATCGAATTACCGAAAACACTAAATAGAAAAAAATGAACTGGCATTATCAGGTACTTTTTATACCCGAGTGCTTTTTCAAATGGTTTATGAAAATATAACTAACGTGGGAATCACCAAAACCTATTTAATGTTGAAAGATGTTTAATGTCTTTAGTGACTTTCTCGCAAGTTGAATTTGAATCGAATTGAAATTTAAGCGGTCGATGGTTCCAGGCAGTTTCCATAGACAACAAAACTCCGTTTTCAAAAGGATCACGTCATTCTGTTCGCTTTGAAAGAGAAAGTTATCAGGTTTCATCACCGCATGTAATGGCAACGTGTGTCTATGTTGAACAATCAAATGTTTTAATGGATTTTTGATAATAGATGAACACATTTTGAAATCGTGGGAACTTAATGAAGTCGTTTACTGAGAGAATCTCTCATTTGGAACATGGAAATTGATATAAGTTATTTGTAAATGAGATAATGTCCTTCATTTCAGATCAAATTGTATGTCATTGTAAAAAGGTTTTAGGTGTGTAGATGAGTGTTGAAGACGTAGGTAACCAATCTTTTTTCAAAATGATGACTAACTAGAAATATGTTGTGACGGGTCCCGTTATGCTTTTCACTCAGAAATCAAAATGGCATATCTTTATCTAAAACTAATTATGCTTTAATTTGAGCGCACTATTTTGTTAATCAAGTGTCCAGGATTCTGGGGTCTGTCTCCATATACGGTTAGCCCTTTGGGATAGTTTATTAAAGATGTTTTATGGGTCGTTAGTTTTCAATTCAACTGAGATAACATCTCCCTAGTCTTTCAAACTCGTATTTTCCAAAGCCGAGTTACATTGTGTAGGGAAATGTGTTTTTCCCTGAGACGGTATGTTAAAAATTGACTTTCATCTGATAACGATCGACGAGAACTCGAAATGAGATTCCGACCGAAACGAACAGGGCGAGAATAGAGTCGGGCGTCAGATAAAATCTTAACCACAGAGTTGGGACAAATAGGAGCATTCACGAACACGCCCCGTTCCTTCGAGGATCGAATTAAGTCAGTTAGTTTATTTAGATAATCTTTAATCTTGTTAGCCCGATTTCTACAATGTGATATACACATTTGACAAACCAGTTATCAGCGGGCATGTAGCGTTTTATAGAGGTTTATCATCGAAGTGGAATTACCGGCGTCTAGAAGGCAAAATGACGCGGCGTATGGTAGAATAAACTCTAGCTGTGACCGGCTGGGAACATGGAGCGCTTTTTTGAAGACGGAGACCCGGTGGCCCGCCTCATACAGAGATGATTTGACGTGTGTTAGTTGAATTACAAGAAACGAATATGGGCCGAAGTGAGTTATTTGTGTCTCAGTTTGCGAGTATAATACCTGCGGGCTATTGCATGACAATAGGCTTTACTTAATTTTTCCATCACAAGCATCTTGTGATGTGAGGAGAATAGAGGCTGATAGCGATTTGAATGATTTTGCAATTTTTTGTGTGTGGAGAAAATGGAAAACTGAAAAGTGCTGTATTTTGTAGACCGATTGTCGAGAGTAGAATAATGTCAGAAGAACCTGGTTGGTCATTATTTGAAATCGACATAATTTCAGATTTTGGCAGATTATTTCATTCAACATTTGATTAAAATACTTTGACGTTTAGGGTTTTTCGAATTGAGATTGTTCAATAATTTTGACCATTGGTCTGAAATTGTAATGTAAAAGCTTGAGTTTTATCAATGGAGTTGGTCCAGGTATGGGCTCCAGAGAAATGAAACCCCAATGACACTGATCTATAAAACAGGAACGGGTAAGGTTGGTCATCAGCCTTAGCTTTAACTCTTTGAGATAATATTCTGGCGTTTGCCATGATCGTGGACAAATGACAAGAGTATGAATATTGTCTCCGCTGAAAATGATACAGATACGGAATGTAAGCGTAAGCCATGCCACGAGTCGAGGGAAATGGTTATACTACAAAATTCACTAATGAGATTTATATTGAAGATGAATGATATATCGGCTTTGAGGCAAGATTGTGCATTCAAGTCAAACAACCGACTTAGATCGGATTCAAATTTCATCTTAACGAGACTGGCACCGAGGAAATTTGATTTGCGCAAGATTCCATAATGAAATCTATCTCGGTCGTAAAGTGAAGTGCATATGTCAGCGTTGATCTGCGCAGAAATTCATAAGGACAATGTATATTTGCCGGAGATGGATTTCTGAGTTAACCGGCGCGAAGGAGGCATAGTCCCGGAAAATGGTGTGCTCCGATTTAGTTCAGCGACATGAACCAGCCATTGCACAGTCATCTGCAAAAATATTTCCCTTATCAAGAATGGAACATTTCGAAATGCACGGTTATTCGACTGTAAAATGTAATGAACTTTTCCATATTTCAAACCGTCGTTTCGTATCGTCTGTCGCAGACGAATTACGAGACAAAACGACTCACTCTCGAGGAACACCAATCACTCAAGTCAGCTTATCTATTTCGGCTCAAGAGAACTGTGGCACTAATTCTGAAAGTCTAACAAAAGTTTAACAAAGAAAATATTGTGAACGTTCTGTTTTCTATTACATGTATAAGGATGTGAAATGTGAAACCCATCGGAAA
>JAYMFW010172362.1:4616-14956 GCA_036785005.1 Tubulanus punctatus
ACCGCATGAAACTTGTTGCAAAATGTTCAGCATATCCACATCAAGAATGACCACTGCCAGACATTTTCAGTGGTGGGATACCCCCGCAGACGTCCCTAATTACACCACCCCCATCTAGGCTAAACTAGCTCATATATAAACCGCATGAAACTTGTTGCAAAATGTTCAGCATATCCACATCAAGAATGACCACTGCCAGACATTTTCAGTGGTGGGGTACCCCTACCAGACGTCCCTAATTCCCCTCCAAAGCTTATAAGCTTAACCAGCTCCTTTACCGCATAAAACCCGTTACAAATTATTTTGCGGATTTATACATGTTATAATCAAATATAGATTAATACATGAATAACAGATATAATTTGCATTACATTGTATATCGAAACATCACTACTGTCTTTAGTGGGGTACAGTATTATGTATCATAATCAAGTCAATTCAATTAAATCTTATTTAATAGAGCCTATTCACACATAAAGAAATTGGTTAACGTTTTAGCTAGGTTGATCCCCTACCCCCCCCCCCCCGGGCTCCCGGTCTAAAATGCTAATTTAGAGTCTATGGTTTTGCAAACAAATACAGTGGAACCTCGTTACAACGAACAGTACGGATGCAACGAAATGTTGGAAGTGCCCTTTTTGGTGGAGGTACCCTTTTTTCGTTACAACGAACACGGATGCGTTGGGAGTGCCCTTTTTCGTGGAGGTGCCTTTTTATTCCTGACAAATAACCCGCCCCTTCAGAAAACCTGTCTACGGTTGAGAAGTACTTCAAATTGTGGGATTTTGCTTGTATAAGACGAATTGTTGCAGTGTTATTAAACATTTATCAAACACCTTTAAAAAACAAGTAGGCATTTTTATCTATTCATAATTCATATCAGTTAGTTACGGTTTAATTCTGATTCAATATTTTTCGAGAATAAACAGTTCTTGATGTTGGTTGGTTTTTCTAAAATAAATCATCATTTTCAGCGACGAACATAATATGTGTATATTGGGCATTCGTGCAGATGATGTATCCATTAAATAAGTGGACTCGTCACATTTTGCATACAAATCTCGTGAAATAACAATATTGCGCGTTCAATGAATTATTTACATTATTAACTATGCAAACTAATGTTGTTACCATAAATAACATTATGTGGGAGGTTGGTGACGTATGTAGAACTATGAATCGATGATGTTGATATGATGATGGTTAGATATCTGAAATATTCAATCCATCGACACCGTGAACAATTTAAATCAGTGAGCGACATTTTTCTGATGCAATCTATCGACACCGCAAACGAATCAAATCAATTAGCGACATTTTTCTGATGCAATCCATCGACACCGCAAACGATTCAAATCAATTAATATAACTTCAAATCTTACTAAAGACGGCATCGTCTAGATTTCAATCTGCAGCAATTTGTTGTAGCCTTAATGGAACGGTATTTCTAATTTTTAGTTTAACGCGCTGAAGTCGACCAGTTGGTTTGGGAAACGCCTCTTGATCGTAATGAGAATTCTTTCTTAAATTTGATCTGAAATATTTGTTAATTTTGTGTAGGCCCTAATGATATCGTGAAGGAGAATGCTTAATTCGTGGAATACAAAGTTACGAATGTACTGATTGAAATAAGAACAACTTTGTTTTGTTTCTGACATTCTAATGACAACTAGACGAATCTTAGGTTACATGTCTTAACGGATAAAAGTAAAACGTCAATGCAACAAGATACCCGCTGTATTACCCGATTACTTTGCGTTTGACAACCATAGGCGATTTGGCAGTAGCTTCCAAGTGACAAACCGCCAATCATCCCTGTAATGAAGCGGTCAATTGCATATACGTGGTGAACCACATGACATCTGTCACTGCGGAGCAAGCAGTTTTTTTTGCAAATCTCGCCTATCCGATGGATTGTCGCTATTTATAAACTCAGCGCGTATTCGATTTTTTTTCAATCGCGATTTATGTCCCGAACGGCGAGGCAGACAGCGCAAATCGACCTCGCGGTCAGGATTTTTCGCCGAAAAAAATAACGGTTGACGGGCGATGCTGCAATCAGGACGCTAATGATTGCTGTTTCGGCGGGATACGCGAAATACTTTTGCACGAAAGATTCATCAATTCGTGGCAGCGGGTAATATTCAGGTGGTAAAAACACCGGAGCAGGAGTGATCACTAGAGATTAAATGAATAATACACGACTTTTGACGAATGTTGACAATGTCACGACCAAAAAGATCTTCGCATTCTATATTCGACCATAAACAAGTAAAATCAATTCAATAGAAGTGCACTCAATAAATTTATTTAGAAATGAATATTATACCGCCCCTAACTGATTCATTCTGGATAAAATGACTGAAGATGGGTTAGTTAAGAAACATAATTCTGCAATGCAGCAGATGTCTATAACATAGGCATTGAGTGATTTTATTTCAAATATATATTTATCACGGGGTTTTTACAGTCTGAATTTACCAATAAGGTCAGTAGATTTTTCATCTTGGAATGAAAAAAAGAAGAACGTGAAGTTTGCTGAGTCGAGTAATTCCGATGGGAATAGTTTTACTCTAGAATTCAGAAATTATTGAATCGTAATTTACAAAATTTAGATTGCTTCGTCATGAAATGTCATATATACAGTACTCTCCACCAGTTGCTTTTCACAAAATGATTCTTCAGTCTATTTATTTCGTATCCAGTTCTCCGTGAATCGTTCGCTATTGCATGTCCGAAAAATCATTTTCCAATGTTCTCTATCAAATCAGCGAAAGACTGGTGACACGATTTTTATAAAACTGATCCACATTTATGTAAGGGTTGGGTTCAACACAGGAAATGTCAACCAATAATATCGCTCGTTATCTTTAAAAAGTTTAAACACTTTTTGTGATAACGCTATTTCCAGAAATAGTGTCTAACCATAAAAATTCCAGACGTTCCTTTTTTGTCAAATTGAATCCACAATCTATTTAGAATGAAATCCTCTAAATGACAGGTATCATCCTTAGTGCAAATGGGAAATTGTATGCGTCATATTTCTATGATTTCATTTTATGTGAATAAAGGTACTTTTTAAAGTGATTTTGTTGTTCAGAGAGTTAGGTCAAAAAGTTTGTCCAACAATCAAGCTGTCTGATTTACGATTTTCCTAAATAAATAAGATTTGATTTTGATTAGATGTTCAATATCTAATCTGCATATCGTTTTCGATTTCCTGTATGTTTTTTTCATTCTATATATCAATTCGTGTATTTCTGCTGTGTTTCTAATCCATTCGCACAACCTTATGATAATATTGAAAAGGTAGGTTTTGAGATGTTACCGGATTTTGATCGATACAAATTTCTTCTAAATTAAAAAATTCTTAAGGAAATCATGCACCTTGTGTTACAACGACGGCTGAGCATACACATGGAATACCTGCCGAGTTTCTAACCCGGATCACCTACACGGTAAGAATGTCTAACCACTAGACAAATATGACTAGTGCACTTAGTTAGTAGTTATACAGCTCGAAACCTCTAAGGCCTAAAATGTGTGCAAATCGGATGAGAGACGATGCGACCTCTTTAAAATATTCAATCTCAGATAAAACAAACTGAACCGCGACAAAACAATCAAAATGTCAATAACAAGTGCTACGCATTTAACATGGAAAAGTCATTTCTAATTTACTATTCATTTTAACTTTATATATAATTCGAAAATTAACAAGTATCAAGTTAACAAAAACTTACCAATTAATAAACTGTGGAGCCAATGTATCCGGCGACTAAACGAAGTACCTTCAATTTTCATAGCTGATTAGTTTCGTTTTTCGCTACTTTACGAACTAGGTTGGCAGAAATTATTGACCAAGAAGATAACGTTTATATAAATAATGTTTTATTACGGGATGATTAAAGTACGGTGATGACGATCATCCATCCACTGAATGAAGGAATCCCACAAGACTTTCGTTTCACTCGAGGGTTGTGACGTTGGTGACGCACGCGCGTTCTCCCACGCGCATTCAGAGAATGGACATCACCAGAAAATTCGAATCACACCCCACCAGAGCATTGACCCCAACAAAAATCAGATTTTCGTCATGGGATCCTCACCTGATTTACACTCAGTCACAAGTTGATATCGCTTCTGAAAGAAGGCCTATTGCAAAGTGATATTTTTTACGGATTCGAGAAAATTCGGCCAGCATTGAGCCCCACGGCATAAAAAAACTTTTACCAGCTTGTAGTATATAAATGTTTCTTTTAGTAACAAAGATTGAAATTCACTTGAGCCAGCCATGGAACCATGATGGAATATAATTCGATCATATTTTGAATGATTGAACCCAAGTTACGGTGAATCAGGTAATGTCACAGGATGAGCGGGAAGAATTTCAATTAAATTTCATTCAAACACATGTTAATGATAAATCGCGCGGGCGTTGACTTATCTTTGAGAGATGAGACGACGATTTGAAAAAAAATGCTGCTTTAATCGCTTACTGTTGTAATCATCTAATGGAAATTGATTATGAAGGACATGATTAAAGAGAACATCATATATACAACTCTATGTTATGATACTTTTAAATTACAACTTAATTATACCTGGCATGTCTCCGGTGTACCCCACGAACTTTGCTTGCACATATATATGGGAAATAGTTTCTGTGTAGAGTACCATCGCTGAATATAGCTAGCACTTCTGCTGCGTCAGAGCGCTTTAAATAGTCAGTTATACACCAAAAACACATCATGAATAAGACATAACCGGCATTTAGAAATGCGCGAAAAACCCCAATTTGTTTCTGGAATATGTTACTTAAAATAGGATGGTTAAAAAGATCTCTTATATATATAGCATATAATTCGAACTGGGCCTGTATGTTTATCATCCGCTTATTATTGGCCGGATGAATTCCAAAAACCAGTTTAAAATAGTGCAAATCAGCACTGTTACCATAAAAACTGGCTAAAAACATATCAACTTCAAACAAATAACCCCCCCCCCCCTAATTTATTGAGAAAACAGCTGTTCGATGATCCGTATTGGTAAATTAGAGCGTAAATCCCACAATCGACAATTTAGAATTTGAAATATTAGATTTATTTTTGTCACAACGTTTCGGCTAGTGTAGTCACTGCCATAATCAGGTGAACTATCAGAAATCATTAACAACAATATTGTAATGAAAGAAATCCTAAGACGTGTGGGAGGGCAAATACGTAGTGATAAGGAGATAAGCAATAAATGACAAATAATTCCACTAAAACGGTGTTGAATATATTGTTGAAAACAACAAAAAAATATTCATACAAAATCTGATTTTAGTATATAAACAATTTGTGACCGGACTTTTCGGGAGTTAAGCGAAAAACTGAAAAGTTAATTCAGCTCAATATTGTGGGTGGGAATTATCACCTGTGTTCATTCCATTTCTTTGTTCTTCTTCTTGTAATATGTATGTTATTCATTTTTTCGGGGTATTTACCTGATCTCCATTACGAGCGGCTACAGGCCTGCTAGTATAGGCCCTACTAATGGTAATTAACTCCTACTCTTGTGTATTTTCCTTACATTTTTAATATTTTCAATACTTTATAACATAAGAGTAAAATAAACTATTTTTATAACTATAACCTGTTTTTAGGTCCATGTGTTTATATGATATATAGAACGTATAATATTCCCGCTTGCCATAAAGCCTTATACATTTGTTACCTAATGGGATTCGAACCCATATCAGGCGCTGCTGTATGTTATATATCCACAGGAACAAAATTTCAATGAAATACGTTTTCAAAGTGTAATTTTGACTGAATGGTATTTTAGGTTTGCATTTCTGAATCAGAAATATTTTAATTGAAGAATTTGTGTAAAGGCGGTGTCGCACATGATACCTAAAAACAATCACACAGTCTCAGCTAGTTCATAGATTTAATACAAGTTTTGATACAATTCAATTCTTTATTTATTGACCGACTCACAAAATATCACAAATAATAAAGAAAACACATGACAAGATCTACACAGCCTGACATTAGGGAACATTAAAAAAGGACACTCTAAAAATGCCTCACCCCCTCCCCCCTGTATGTTTATTGTACAAAAAATTGAAACCCCCTTACGATGTACGTACATCTGCTGTCGCTGATACCCCTCCTTGTAAATCCTAACTCCCAATCACGTATAAAAACGAAACTGGGCCGGGAAATTTTCTGGCAACAAATAAACATAAACAATATATAGTGCATTTAAAGTATAAATATTTTTTTTATTCAATAATAGCCAAGCTACCTCGTTACTATATTGAAACGTGTAATTTACTAGGCCTAATAAAAATATCATTCTGTTTAGTACGTACATCGTAAAATGAACCCCCCCTCTTGCTAAATTACGTTCATTTTCTCATGACCCCTTCCCCCATGTATGCTTTTTGTACTAAATTTCCGGACCCCCTCCCCCGAGGAGCGTACGTAGGCCTACTTTTTGATCATTCCCTTATGGGCATCTAAATTTTTTTGGTCGTCTACAGTTCAATGTCATTCACAACCAAAGATTTTTGTCAAGTGATCCCCAATTGACAAAAATGAATGATCATTCTCCAAAAAGCGGCTTCCATTCACGATCCGCTTGGGTTACTTTTGTTTTTGACCTGTTATGTCGCGACGATTAGATAGACTATGTGCACGAGTGATTTGTCCTGTATGAAGTATAGATCCCTGAAATGCATACTGAAGTGTAATCTCCTCTGTGGTTGGTTGCAAGACCACTCGCTGGCACCAGTCCAATGCATCGAAAGATGGTTATTTGATAATCTCATATTACATCATCTCCAATTACGAGAATCAGTCATCAAAGAGCATAATCTATGATTAAGAAGTTAACTAAACAACAATACGCACTACTAACAGCACTTCTAAGTTTTTCCCCGCAGCCATAAAAGGCCAAGGCGTGGACATGGTGACACCTTACAAGCCAACATGTATTCTATTTGGGGTGTTGGGGTCTACTGAATAGACACCTTTCGTGGAATATATCGTGTCAAAAGCTCACTTATTAGGATTGCGGGCTGATGAGGCATATTTGAAGAGTGGGGTTCAGCCAAATTTGAGGGGTACCATCGAATAAATTTCACTTTTGAATTTGATAATCCAAATTAATTTAGGAATGGATCGAAGCAACAAATTTTCTTTTCGGAGCAACAATAGGCATAGAAATGGAGGCTATTCTAATAGTAAAAGTATATGGAGAGAAAGGGCTCTATGAGACAATCAGCAAAAAAATGGCCCCTAAGTGTGATTCATTAAAAGTAGATTTCTTATAAATAAAATGTTTGCTTGGTTTGGTTTTAAACATCATTTGGAATAAATTGCTAATAGCTATTTTATTCCAGGTTGGGACATTGCATGTATCACTGAACTGAATTAATGACCGCTGTATTGGACCACACATTGGATGAAGGTGTAGAAACTGTTCCTATCAGCTTAGCAGCAAATGCCACTGATTTAATCACAAAATTTAGGGTAAATTGTGAAAGTAGTTATTGGCAGTTCATTTTAGTGCTCATTAAGTGGTGTACTTACCCTGTGGTAAAAAACAATACACTTTTCAATGATATACTATTATTGGTCAAGCTTGGAGAAATCATCTGAAGGATGACTACTCCAAGGGTCAAGTAAAGTATCATGACACACACCAGTTTGATTGATAAAATGAATTGACCTAGCCACTGATATCATATGACTGTTACAGTTATTATTGATTAAAGACTCATGTGACATATGAATACACGTAGGCCTGGCTATAGGTCGTATAGGTCTTGTGTATATATTAATTTATTACATGATAGTAGATTTTACTTCATTTGTAGTTTCTTTATGGAAAGTCTATTTAGACTGAATTACATTTGAGTATTTTTGCTATTTTAGTATTGCTCTAAGAACATCCCTGGACCTGGAATTGATATTGGATTGTTTCTAGAACAACACATTGGATGTATATGTGATATTTGTGAACCAGAAACTTGTCCATGTATTCAACAATTCGGACAATCTTATCGTGATCATAAACTAATCAAAGACATAGATTTTACTAGTCGGCCTATTCTTGAATGCAGTCAAGAGTGTAAATGTAGTGTGTCATGTTGTAATCGACTTGTGCAACATCGCGTTCAATGGAAATTAAAAGCGTTCAAAACTGAACATAAAGGATTTGCAGTACTCACTGAAGAGAACATTCCAAAAA
Source organism: Tubulanus punctatus (assembly GCA_036785005.1). Classification (NCBI taxonomy): domain Eukaryota; kingdom Metazoa; phylum Nemertea; class Palaeonemertea; order Tubulaniformes; family Tubulanidae; genus Tubulanus; species Tubulanus punctatus. Next base: position 12,861 of record JAYMFW010172362.1, read on the forward strand.
ATAGTTTTGTTTGTGAGTACGCTGGTGAGATACTGAATGAAACAGAAGCTCGGCACCGATGGAAATTGCAGACCCCCAGTGATTCAAATTATATATTTGTTTTAAAAGAGCACACAGCATCTTCATCATCTGTGATATACACATTCATCGATCCTCAATATATTGGTAATATCGGTCGATTATTAAATCATTCGTGTGATCCGAATTTGTTCATGCTTCCAGTCAGAATTGACAATAGCATACCCCATTTAGCATTATTTGCAAAGCGTGATATTAAAATCGGTGAGGAATTGTGTTATGACTATTCTGGTTGTGGAGTGACAGCAAATCAAGTAGAAGACATCAGTGAATTAAAAACTCGAAAACTTTGCTTCTGTAAAGCAGTGAACTGTTCAGGATATATACCATACGATTCAGGATTAAATTGAAAAATGTTTCTGAAAAGAAAGTCAGTCAATTTTCTTGTATTGTTAGTCTTGCTATTCTCCTTTGTAAATACTGTCTCGTTGGATGAAGTTAGTGATGGAGGGAGAGATACTAATAAACAGAATGATAAATCTTCATGTGGGTGTAAAACAAATAGAAAATTGACCGACCCGTTAAACAATGCTGATGATGATGAGAATGATGATGTATCAGTTACTGTGGATGAAGAACAAAGACCAGATCAGGTGACACCTAAACCCTCAGAAACTGATAATATGGTATACATTAAAGGTGGTACATTCACAATGGGGCTTGACAAACCAATTCTAATGGCTGATGGGGAATTCCCTGCTCGAGAAGTAACAGTGTCACCTTTCTACATGGATGTTCATGAAGTTAGTAATCAAGACTTTGAAAGATTTATTCATGCCACATCCCACAAAACTGAGGTAAATATAAACTTATTAGTTCATTTAGCTCATAGTGATTTGGCTTTCAGAAAATTTCTCATGAGTCCTTAGAATTTGGAACAAGTAGATGTTGTTCTATCCGACCGATGTTTGATTCTTATGCATATTGATTAATCATTATTTTCAATTTTAAGGCAGAAAGATTTGGTGATTCATTTGTCCTTCAATCATTACTCAGTGAAGACACTTTAAAAGGTATCACACAGGCAGTAAGTAGTTGTGCAGTATTTAATTCTATTATTTGTATCGCTCCTTGTGGCTGTGTTGCCCTGTAAATTCTTGGAAGAATACTTAGTAAATGAAGTTTTAATATGTCTCTTGCTTTGATATTTACAGGTATAGCTTATTTGAATTGAAATAATTATTGAATATGATTCAAGACAAGGCAGAATATATATTTACTATGTTATGGTAAATCCCATATCTGATCTTGCCATTAATCAATCAATATTGTGTATAGATTTGTAAATGGCTTGAATAAAAGATAAATTTTGTTAATAGCTGATATTATAATGGATTGAAATGTTTACTTTATTGTCATTGATTTATAATCTAACATTTAGAATCCATGATGTCATCTATCAAAACAAATACGTCATCATATTGTTTCATTACCCTCATCCACAATCTCTCTTTTAAAGGTGGCTGCAGCACCATGGTGGTTACCAGTAAAAGGTGCATCTTGGAAGCACCCAGAAGGTCTAGATTCAAACATAAAAAACAGGTATCCCCCTATTTTGTACGAAGTAGAGTGATTTGTAACATATATACCAAATACTCCAGTATCAATTGGAGTTTCAACTGAATATCATAAAATGGTTTCTTGTATTTATTCGCTTTATGAAGTTGTTTTGATTACATAAAAAGGATGTTCTATTAACAGAATGAATCATCCTGTAATTCATGTGTCTTGGAATGATGCAGTTAGATATTGTAATTGGTTGAACAAACGCTTACCAACAGAGGCAGAATGGGAATATGCATGTCAAGGTGGTAGGAACAATAAGTAAGTCTTGAGCTGGTTTGTCCCGATCTGAAGCCACAATCAGTCAACCTGTCGTGTTGATTAAAAAACAACTTTTAATATGATCTGGCCACTTGTTACAACACTGTACACATATATTTCAGATTATATCCATGGGGTAATAAAGAAATGCCAAAAAATAAGCACTACATGAACATATGGCAAGGAGAGTTTCC
>JAYMFW010172473.1:0-16458 GCA_036785005.1 Tubulanus punctatus
TAGGGTAACCATACTATAAAATATTATTGTCCTACCATCAATGGTTCGTCTGTTATTGCGTTCACAAGCAATTGCTCAGACGGACAGACGGACAGCCGGAGGCGGATACCAAGTCCGGCTAACGCCGCACGGGGGACAATTAGTCAAACAGATAAAAAAAATCTCGTGCACTCTGATAAAGTCAAAACTTGCCGCGACATTTTCTGGAACCCGCCCAGACTGCCGTGGAATAATCGATTCCATAGCCAGAGAAAATCTAAAGACAATAACTTCACAGTCGAATCAGTGATCGTACTCGACAAGCCTGTCAAGGATGCTATATTGGTGAAATTCAATAGCCAAAAGGAGAGAAATTAATTCCTATCATCAAGAAGGCAAATAAGATCCAAGGATTTTTATATAAACGAAGACCTGACCATCGATGCTGGGATAATCTTCCAGATAAACCAGAGAACTGGTGATACAAAAAAAGATTGACAACAGTATGGACTGGTGATGGTACTGTATATGCTAAACTGAAGGGAAAAAGCACACGACTCGTTAAATCAGGAAGCGCTGGATGAGTTCATGTCTACTTTGCAATTTAACCAGTCAACGCCAAAATATATACCGCCAGTACCACCCCTTCACTCGCCAAGACGCTCTGCCGATAGCCGACTTAATATCTCAGGCTCATCTGAATACTTCTAAGTTTTTGATCTTGCACTTTATATATTAATGAGAGCTCACATTATAAATTGGACATAATGACCCAGAGATTGGACTTAATGACCCAGAACCGTAATATTTTTGAATCAATATTCTGTGATATATTCTTGCCCAACGACTCTAAATGCACAGTGGGTGTAATTTACAAGTGTAAAGGAAATGTGAAATTATTTATAGTAGAATTAGCCCACATTTTGGACAAATGTAAATCAGGTAATAAACTGTCATATCATATGGGCGATTTCAACATCAACCTCTTAGACATTGATTAAGACAGCAATATAAATATATGCATTGATACCATGTATGCGAGATCGCTAGTTAACATTATCGACAAACCAATTAGGATCACCGAAACCTCAGCAACACTGATAGATTTGATTTTTACCGATATATGTACTAAGCAGGTCACTGAAGGTAGCATTATTGTTGCTGATATATCTGACCCCTTGCCAAATCTTCTTTAGTTCTGCAGCATCAGTAGGTCAATAGGTCACGAAAGTAGGTCAACACTATACCGGTCATTTACTGGCCACGTAAGAATCATACATATGAAGTTTGATCATGATTGGGCCATAAATCTATAAGTAGGTCAATAGGTCACGAAAGTAGGACAACACTTTACTGGTCATTTACTGGCCACGTAAGGATCATATACCTATGAAGTTTGATCATGATTGGGCTTTAAATGAATAAGTAGGTCAAAATGTCAAGAAAGTAGGTCAACATGAAACTGGTCAATTTCTGACCACACAAGGAACCTATATATATGAAGTTTGATCAAAACTGGTTCAGACATTTCGTGACGTTTCGTAGATTGATAATAACGATGATTATAAGAATGAATGAAATCAATCTGCTAATAAAAATCATTGTGCTTTGCTAAAAATGAACTTGACTACACGTGACAAAAAAAATACAATTTACACTTCACATGTTAAATTCTAAGATGATTTCACGCGTGAGGAAATGGGGCATTTACACGTGGGTTTTAGAAGACATTGACATCATGGCTCTGTTACTGATATCCATCCACTCCTACATCACAATCGTTGCTCAAATGATTCCTTCGCACCAGACCTTTCTTATAACTCAAAAAACAATGGTAAAACTCAGAATTCAGAAAAATCACACATGTATTGTTGACTGAATAGTTATACACTGGATATAGCAAAATGTTTTTCAAGTTCTTCAGACATAAATTACTGGAATGGCTCTGTATTTCTTGTATTCCTCCTGTCAAGAAAAAAGAAAATTTGACATCATTATTATGTGTAGCCTAGTCAAGATGCTGTGGCTATCAATAAAATACAAAAACATTTACGATGAAAATGTCAAAACAATGCAATTTCAATTGAAAAAAGGTCCGAATTCATAATTGTTTCCATCATATATCAATGATTGATTTTGATTTTTTTAAAAGATATAGTTAAAGAGTAAATACTTATTACACAGTAACTTTACATCGAGAAAGAAGTTGAATATGCGTAGGTCATTCGTTTGAATACGAATAGTAAGTTTAACTCACCTTATTCTGTCAAAAACACCGGCAACAAACCGATCATGTCATCGGGTTAGGGACGACCGCAGATTGAAGTACATAGTACCTGGATTAACGTACATCAATTGACGTACGGGGTACTTTGTTTCAAGGACGATAGCTTACTTTGCCAAGAAATCATTTAAAACGATGATTTTGATTGGTTTATTGGGTGAAATCAAACAAATGAGATGTCTTCTTACCAGGTCATGTCAGGATGGTGACTCGGATAAAATGCAAATTTCGACATACGCATCGGTGATTAGTTCATATCCTGCACAAGGAAAAACTTTTTTGTTATATTTTAAAACTTTTATCTTTTCAATCTCAGTAACAAAGCTATAGTATGAAAAACGTATCTTTAAAGATTATTATATGAGGTTATATCATTTTACGGCATTTTGCGAACATGTTATTTTCGGAAACGCAGTGGTACGATTAGGAAGACTTCGTCACGACTACGTCGACGAAGTCAAAAAATGTAGGGCAGTGGCAACATTGTTGTATAAGGTTGGTTTCTACCAAGTCTCACCAAAATACGTTCTTTAGTTTTTGAGATACAACTAAAAACGTCTTACAGAGTGTTATATCGGGGTCAAGATTGAGTGATTATGAAAATAACCATAACCCCAACCCAGCTAACCCTAAGAATAATTCAAGCTGTTTATAAAATCGGCACACCACACAGTCTTACTAGTTGAAAGGCAAGTACAAGTATCGAAATCACTGAAAGTGGCGTTATAGAGAGTTTCTAGGTAAACAACGAATGCAAGCATTACAAGTTTATACAAGAATGCAAAAAATTGAATTAAACACAAATATCGAAAAATTATCTTTCCCCAGATGGGATTCGATCCACGAACCTTCGGCGCTAAAGACGCAACTGAAGTCGATGCAATGTAGAACTGGTTTTCAACGATATATTATAAACATTCAAAACACACTAGCCTCGTCTACTAGCGCTGTGACCTAGGTTTGAACGCTGGTTATTTCGAACCGGGTTCTTCAGATAACCCGCGTCAGGACGCTGCTTCGTCTATACACAACGTGGATGTCCCTGTCGATTGACACCGACCTTGGTGTAATATACTCGTAGTTGGAGGGACAATGCCACGCATTTGTGCTATACTATGATAGCCGCGAATCTTGAACCCGTTGGCAACTCGCCAGTGCCAACCCAGTCAACATTTCAAGTCGGCGCGACGTCGAAAAGTGGTCGGCAATGGTCGGAAATTAGTCGGTAGTCAGCAAAGAATCGCCCCCGACGTCGTCCCGACTTTTGAATCCGACCAATTTTGAAATATTCATTTTATCAAGTAAATGCGGTTCGTTTTTGCTTCGTCGTTGCTGATCTTCTCAAATGATGTTTCATTCTATTCACGTAAGATCAAAATAATAGTTTTTCTTCAATGTTTCTGTGTGGTCGAGCTAACGTCGGATAGACCGCGATTTCTCGTCGGCCAGACGTCCACAAACAGTTGGCTGTCGCACCCGACGTCGATCCGACCTATGATGCCGACGGTAAAAATAATTTTCCCTTTTTCTTGTAATTTTGGTTCATTTTGATTTTCCCATTGTTTGAGGTAGATTTCAATTTGAATCTATGAAATTTATAACTTAATACATTGTCTCCAATTTTTCGACGTTTATCGGAAACCGGCCTATTGGGCGACGTCGGTCCAACGTCGAGATTACTTGAGTCACCATCTATTGTATAAATCTTACACTATGAAACTTTAATTTTAGGTTCAACAAAGGCAAATCAAGCGCAAATGCTTAATATTTAGCAACTCACTAATATAAATAACAACTAATTTTGCGAATCAAAGTAATTAAACAATTTTCATTTGGTAACGTTTATTCAGATGTCATGTACAATACGATTGAATAACCACTTTCACACTGAACCCTTAATAAATATTTATAAATGCTCATCCACCAATGTGGTTATAAAACTCACATTACTCTTCCAGCGCTCTATTTCTCTAACGCAGCTGATACTGCAAACATATTAAGAGCCACCAATTAAAGTTAAGCTTCCTACGTCCTTCAATTCTATATATATAATATGTTACAAAAGCATATAATCGGTTCGTCATCGCCGAAGATAAATGGGTCTGACAAATGATATATGAGTTTGTAACATATGTTTTGTCAACGTATATCATCTTAGAAGTTATGGTTTTATACTAATGTAATCTTTCTTTTGATGGAATGATGTATGACTTAGTGTATAAATAACCTCAAGTTATAAATAGATGAAAGTTGTGCAAACAACTCTGTTTATAGGTAGAGGATGGAACTCTAGGTGGTGGTGTTGTCCGAGGCTGGATTCTTACAAGGCAAGGGAGTACAGAACCAGACACATCATCACAATGTAAAGAATGCAGGTTGAATAATATATAAAGAGAAACTTTGTTAGATTAGAGAGAGAATAACTGAATGTGAAAGAGTGAAGATCTGTAATAGAAAGAGTAACATCTATAGTAGAAGGAAGTGTTGTCAGAAGTGGAAAGATCTGGATTGAATAAAGTAGTCATATTTTACGAACTTCTCGCATCATCGTTAGTCCTCGGAGTCGGAAGATTTAAGCTTGTTCCCCGGGATTTCAGAAGGCCACTTTAAGGCGGAGGCATTGGTATAACAACAGCGGCTATCATTGTATAGCACAAATTCGTTGCCGGTCTCTCCACCTACGGTATATTACTCCAAGCACCACCGATACCGATGAATTATCAGAGATCGGCTTTATGCACAATCATGTTTATTTGTAATAAATACCATGGTAAAAACCATAGGCAAAGAACGAGACAACTGCTATTATCAATTGTTAATTCTTTCATGTGTTTACATTCATTTGGTCACACTCATAATCTTGTAACCACCAGATGTTATCAAGATTGAAGTCCAGTGTGAGACTCAATTAATCCGCTAAATCAGGCCATTTCGCCTGTAATATTCAGTTTGATTTTAACTGAATTCAATGTTCTCGTGACATCCGTTCAAAATGCTATGGCAAAAAATGTGTGGCAGAAAACTGTGTTGCCCAACCTCTAACGATCTGCATTGATTTAGATCCAACAATTGTCAATTGTGAAATTACAGCGCCGCAGCGCCGATGCGTCACTAAGACGCTGGTTGAAAGGCGGGTTCACCGTCTACACAGCATTTATTTGTGGAGCCTGGTTTCAATGCAAACTAAACCCCTCAATTATTGCAGAGTTCTAAAAATTATGTTTTTTTCTAAAAACGCAGGTCTGAACCCTGCTTTTTTATTTAAATGTAATCGGCGAACCCGGGTTCGAACGCGGGTTATTATTTGTGCATCGACCAGGCTTAAACCTTTAATACACGATAAGCTACCCCTATCGTGTCGGTGTTTGAAATGGCATTGAAAGTCGAACTTTAACGCACTGTAGTAAACAAACGGAGACTCCAATAAGAAATTCCAATGTGTTATTTGTGACAAATAATTCAATGAACATTTTAGTGAAGGTTTCGAAAGGATCTGTTAAGAATTGAAAGCTGAATTAATCTTTAATAACATATCTGTCAGAATAATAATAAGCAAGAATAAACAAGGGAATAACAATAGAGTATTCTGCTTTTAGCAGAAAACTCTCATAATACCTGAAAATTGCCACAATTCTGCGAAAACGGAACAGTACTAGATGAGAAAGAAGTGGCAAACAAATTCAATTCATATTTTGTGAATGTTAGTCCTAATCGTGCAAACCAAATTCCGCCCACTGATAGTTTATATAGGCTAAAGACTTTTTGCCCAAACCATACTTGTATAAAAAATATAAACTGCGTTGGTTTCGACAACATCCCTTTTAACTTGATAAGATGTTTGACAGAAGAAATAGTTAAACCTCTGACTGACATTTTAAATAAATCTTAAGTCAATGGCTCATTTTCTGATATGATAATATTCGCTTAAGTGGTACCGATTTTTAAGAACGGTGATCAAAGCTTATTCTCTAATTTCGACCAATTTCGATACTCCCAAATTTTTCAAACATACTAGAAAAACTTACTTGCAATAGACTTGTATCCTGTCTAAACAAGTTTAACAACATCTCAAACGCAGTTTGGATTCCGAAAAAAAATCACTCCACTGAAATGGCATTGTTATCTTCAGTCAATAATATTTCTATTAATCTCGAAAAAGGTGATATTACAACAGGGATATCCATGGACCCTAGCAAAGCCTTTGATTGACCATGACTTATTACTTTCAAAACTTAAACATGGGATCAGAAGTATTACCAATGATTGGTTCAAAGACTACATATCCAATCGTCGCCAATCTGTAATATATAACAAACAAAATTCAGACGTTGCACATATTGATTGTGGTGTGTCTCAAGCACAAATTTTAGGTCCCCTACTATTCATAATCTTTATTAACGATCTTGTACACGCCTCCAAAATATTCAGACTTATTCTTTTTGCGGGTGATACCGATGCATTCTACAGCTTCAAAAGTGTTCAACAGATTACATTAACAATGCATTCAAAAATCTAAGAATATGATTTCGATCGAATAAATCATCTATGATCCTTCAAAAAATCCACTTCATTTACTTTTGGTAATCGACTCTTAGCTAAAGGGCTAATTCATATTGACAATAAAAGAAGTTGAAACAACTAAATTTCTGGGAGTTATACTAGATAACAAATCACATTGCCTATATTTCTAAAAATATTTCCAAAAGTGTAGGTATCCTGAAGCATTCTTAATACTATCACGCCCAACTCTCTACTTATACAACATTATTATACAACATATTAGTCCTGCCGCCGCTTAATTACTGTAACCTAGTTTGGGAAATACGTATAAAACCAGATTCCATGAATTTACTCTCCAACAGAAAAGAGCCATACGAATAATTAATTTTGTTGGCCACAGAGAACATACATCCCCCTTATTCAACATGATGCGTAAAATGAAACTTACTGACCTGCATACCTTCTTCACGGAAATATTCATTTTCAAATACCTAAATAATCTCTTACCTATGAGTATCACTTCTGAGTTGAAATTTAACTATAGTTAGAATAGACATACCCCTAGAACATCCTCTTCTAACAATCTCCATTTACAACACAAAACCCGTCTTAGATCACTCTCAATTAGTGTTAACGGTGTTAATGTCTGGAATATAGAAGTTTACCGTCCCAGATAAAACAATGCAAATCCCTAAATTCATTTAAAACTAATCTTCGGAAAATTATAATTTCCAAATACTAACTCTGCTATCAATGTGTGCGCACTTTTATAGATGAACCTAACTCTGCTGTTGAAATTGTCAATTTTTTTACTCCTAATTGGTAAATTATTAAATCATTATCCTGCCTCTGCTGGAAAAGCTAACATAAATCTTAATCTAAGTGCAAATTTACTCACAAAATTACCATCTAGACCTATCTCAATGTGAACTATTTATTGCCTTTAACAACCTGCTGCTTGAATCTGTGTCATAATGAAATTAATCGAAAATTGTTATTCGGTACATTTGTACCATCTTAAACTGCATGTAACCTTGAACTCCAACTTTCTCTGGTGACTGGGTCTTGGTAATAATTTTTGATTTTTATCCAGTCTCCAGGCCGATTGTATCTTTTATACTATATACTACTGTATATACACGTTTTTGTATTTTGGCAAAATAAACATTATCTTATCTTATTTTAGTGCTTATTGTGACGAATGGGATCTCACCACAAATCACAATAAGACAAAAGTCACCATCTTCCCCAAAAGTCGTAGACTATTCTGTAAAGAAAATTTTATCTTTGGAGGTCAACCTGTTGAAATAGTTCGTCAATGTTGTTACTGAGGAATTAATTTTTGTATATCTGGTAATTTTAAAGATGCCATCAGGTAGACCATGCGAAACATGCTTTATTTAAACTTAAATCTATGAACATAAAGAGACAATGGACTTTCAGCATTATAGTTGTTTGAACATCTGATCCTACCTATTTTAATGTTTGGATGTGAAGTCTGGGGTGCTTATATGTTTAACCCAGTAAACCCTATCTCATTATATGCTTTTTGTGACTCACCTGTGGGTCTACTTTCCAGTTCTCATCGAAATAACTCCATTATTAATGAAATATTGGTGAAAATTTGACAATTAAATTGCTGCCACCTAGAACGCAAAGCCTATAATGAATGGTGTATTGTTAAATAACAAGGTTTCTAGTGCTAAAATCAATAATTGGAGTAAGGCAGTTAAATGTTTATTGTATAACTTTGATAACACACACCTTTGAGATAACCAAGGCTGTCTGTATGTAAAGAAAAGCATTGTTTCATTTTTTTTAAACTGAAACATACCCTTGTTTCAAGGTGGTTCATTACATCAACGACGTTAACCATCATAAACTACGCAGTTTTAAACTTTTCAAAAAGAATTTTGTTACTGAAAACGATATATTATGTAACAACTTTACTTTGAAAAGGGATTTCACCAAACTAAGGATTAGTGCTCATAGACTACGTATTGGAACGAATAGATATATAAGACCTCTTATCCCTGTCGAAGACAGTCTTATATGTAATCGTAGTAGTGCTGAAGATAAATCCAACTTCTTGTTAAACTGTAATAATTTCTAAATTTTTATTGTTGTATATTTAGACAATGAGCTATTGAAAAAAATCTTACCGGTTATGAACCATAGTGAAAGTTTTTGGAGTCATTTTTTTATGGTCAACAGCTGACAACCAATGTCATTTTTGTGCGAGGCCTGCCTGAAATTTCTGAAATGAATTCATCCGTGACGAGCCGAAAACAAGTAAAAGCCAGGGATATCATACATCAAATTAAACATCAAAGTCCCTTCTAGTACATAGCCCTCCCATTTTTTCAATTTTCAACATCATTTTTTCACGGGGAGCCATTAAAGTTGAAATTTCTGAGGTATCAAGTTACCTCTTTTTACATCATCACCTGACGGCTTATTCAGAAGCGGTGAGCGCTATGCACCAGTAAATGTGTTTAAGAATTTGAAATAACTAAAGCTAGTGACACATACCGACGTTTATCACATCCGTTCAACAGATCCGTTTAACACATCCGTTTAAATGATATCTGGCAAAATGATCATCAGAAGAGCATAAAACCTACCACTGGCAGCGATCAACGGATGCGTTGAACGCATCGGTTGATCGCAGAAATCAGACAGTGTTCGATTTTTGCGTAAACGGAACCGTTGAACACAGGGGAATTACCAATTGATGATGCAAAATGGGGGAAACGGATCCACGTGTTTCAACCGAAATATAGGACGTCTATTTTTGACGCTTGTATGTGTCATGTGTTGTCGCCTGGTTGCCGTCCGTCCATCGCACAGCGTTGACAATTCCATTGAACGGATGCAATAAACGTTGGTATGTGTAACTAGCTTAACTGGGTTCGAACCATATTAATGTGGACGTTGTGGCCAAGGTTCCAAGATGGGACGTCAATGGCTATCTCCAAGCATTAGAAATACAAGTGCGCCACCTGTTTCAATACAAAAATATCGATTTTTAAATGGGCAAGTTCTGTATTCTCTGTACGTACGTGCAGGCAGCACTACCTGACGAAGAAACTAGCGATCACCCCACTTTAACTGATTATACAGTCACACCTAGGAAAGTACCTAAAGCTATCGATTCACTTATACATCTAAGGCAATGGGCTGTGGGGGTAGTAGTCCTCACTTCCTCAAACAGTCCAAAGATATTATTTTTCCTGTACTATGTAATATTTTAAATAAATCGATAGTGGTAAATATCATTTAGCATGGAAACTCACCCCCATATTTAATAAAGATGACCCTCAACTTCCTAGTAACTATGAACCTATATCCTTGCTTAGCTGCCTTGGCAAAGTTTTCGAAACAAAGAATCCATGGATTTAGTTGCTTCGCAGTATTTGTAATATCATTTAGTTTACACCCGTATATAATGTTACCTTTGAAATAAAATCATGATGGTGTTGTTGCCTTACAGGAATTTGAAGTACGGGTTTGCAAGAAAGTGTTCTTTTAAATCCGATAGAGGCATTAAAAAGGTGGACCTAAAAAGCCTTTTCTCATCAAACTGGTTTTCACAGACCAAATTTATAGTATGTATGAGGGCATTAAAATATCCAAATATTCCATCTATTGAAATTCATCAATTCGGCTTTTATCCATCCTTGTGAAAAGTGATTAAAGTCTGTCTCAACCAACTTGAGCCCGGCAACTTTCACTACAACTTACAAGGGTATCATATTACGTGTCTGTACTACACTGAACATGCCAAAACTAGTGTCTGAAACTGGTTGTTGCTATGAATACGCGTGAGAGTGCATAAAAGAGCCTATAGTAGTAAGAGCTGCAGTCTCAGCTATGTAGAAAGGACAAAGACTCTTCTTTTCTATTTACTCTTTCATCTAGATATCACATATAGGCCTTAAAAGCATACTGCTTGATTTTTTTTATATTCATGGCACATGAATATTCTGTATACATGCCAAATTATGTTGTACTGATACTACATCTACAAAAAAATCTTATGATGGTATTTTAATTTTTCAGCACATAACTTGGGATGGGCTTCCCGGGGTCAATAGGGACAAAGATACCAAAAGTATGACAAGGACTTGCTCAAACAAGCAATGGCTGCATTAAAAGCTGGTGTGTCATTTAGATATGCTTCAGCAAGATATTGGATATCGAGAAGTGTTTTAGTAAGATACCTAGGTAACCCTGATTTGAAAGATCAGGGCGGCCAAACTGCTCTGAGTGCAGAATTCGAAGAAATAGTTTGTCTAACAACTTGTGGTGAATGGGGCTATCCCCTTGATAAGCTTAATCTGAGAGTAAATATTAAGGCAGATCTTGATCGGGGGGAATGACTGTCGCTAAATTCAAGGGCAACTTCCGTCAAATGATTGGGCCGCGTCGTTCGTTAAAAGACACCAGGACAAACTTGCTGACCGTCTTTGCCAGAACATCGAAGTTCTAGAGCTGCTGTGTCTCCCGATTGTGTAAACGAGTTCTTCAATAATCTCGAAACATTAGCAGATGTCCTGGCTAGTGATATAATGAACTTTGACGAGATAAACTTATCAGATGATCCTGGCCGAAAACGAGTAATAATGAAGCGTGGACCAGATATCCTTAACGGATTATTAACAGCACAAAGTCGGCGACATTACTCATGTACGCAGGATATGCTAATGGAACTTTATTACCACCATAAGTGGTTTATAAAGCACAGAATTTGTATGATACCTGGACTCTAGGTGGTCCAAAAGGGGCTACCATTCTTTCGGTGATTGGTTCAGAACACATCTAAAAAATTACCTGGAACTAAAGTTGTGATTGCGGACAATTTGAGCTTGCATCTCTGTGAAGACGTCATAAGAATGTTTGATGCAACCAGTATCGTGTAAACGTCGTTTTTCAATGACGCCCCCTGGTGGCCGTATTTGAAAAGGAATCAGCTTGGTTTTCAAGAGGTATCAACCTTGGACTATGCTGTACCTGTGTACCAAGTTCAAGGAAAATTGAACAAGAATTGCAACCTGTATCGCCCTAATAGCGTTATTCAATGGCGCCCCCTGGTGGCCGTATTTGAAATAAAATCAGCTCGGTTTTCCATAGCTATCAACCTAGGACCATGTTGTACCTGTGTACCAAGTTTGGAGAAAATTGAAAGATAATTGCAACCTGTATCGTGCTACCGTCGTTTTTGAATGATGGCCCCTGGTGGCCGTATTTGAAATGGAATCAGCTCGGTTTTCGATAGGTATCGACTTTAGGCCATACTGTACCTATGTACGAAGTTTAGAGAAAATTGGACGGGAATTGTAAGCTGTAATGGCCTACTAAAACAGAATGTCTCCCCTACAGGGTGACATAATAATATTACATTTAGTTTCTTGCTGTCAAATAGCACTCGCCTACTGTTGAGTGTTGTAAATTGTCACTTGACAATTTGACAAAGTAATACATGTGTAATATGCACAGAAATATTCATGTAAGATAAGTGCTCAGGTTAAAATTTATTAACATGCAAAACCAATCAATTTTCAGTATCTTATGCTAAATAAGTTAAAATGAACTGCCCACATACCTTTTGAATTTTTTATCATGTAACTTAATAAAGATCGTTATAACGCACATGAATCTAATATTTACAAATTGTATCGCCATGACAAATGCATCTTTGGAAAGCTGTATACTAAAAAAACTGTGATATAAGTTCTATTGCAATATCAAAATTATTCTGAGACACTTGTGGCCCTTATGAGTTTCCGTATTACAGAAGTTGGGTTACAGGCTGTATTTATCTCTGGTGAAAAGCACATGTAGTTGGCTGAATGTTTTGTGCCAGGCTGAGCTGATAAATGGTGAGTTTAAAAATCAAATGATTATATCATGATAAAATCTAGCTATTGCAAACCATTTTCACACCGATTCTTGACAGATCTGTGTACCGTTAATGTTATCAAATCATACACCCACCTATGAATAAGCTTAACTAGGTGTAGCACATATGCTAAGCTTATCTATTCGATCGTTGTTTCTGCGTAAGCTTAATTAGATGCTGCTTTATAGTTGAATATGATGATGATACGGGCATGTCATTAAATTATTGACTGTGATTTATTTAATACATATTATTTTTCAAAATTAATGAACAAATTTTTTGATTTGAACACAGAAGAACATGGGAAGAAGTTGATGCGTTAAAAACTACGGAAAGCGATATATGACTCGTACCACCAACGATATTATTCTTATGAATTACTTTGTTGTCTGTTTATTGTAGTGCGACTCACAACTCGTAGTGTCATCCACCATTAGCTATAATTAAGGGCTTAGGTGTTTCAAATATCTTATAACAAAGGTTTCGAAAAGGTGAATTATAAATCAAAGGACATTGTTTGAAATAAGAATTTAAAGAAAACTAAAAAAAATCATGACCGGGAGATAAATGTTACAAATATCTCTTTTAATTTCACTGTATAATGAATGGCAAATATCAAATATTAGCCATAAAGTTCTTTATAAGTACTTTTCGGTCATAATCATCTGTAAAAGGCTTTAAATAGTAAGACGGGCCCATGTTCAGCTGTGAAAAGCCCAAAATATCTGCTCCGATAAAAAAGGAATAAAACATTAGGCATTCTGTTTCAACAAGTGGACTAAAAATGTGTTTTTGTTTTCATTGTTTCTATTTATCTATTTTAGTTGATCACAAAACCGCAACAGCAAACAATGGCTACAGGAGAACGAGAAAAATGAGATCCAAATGCTCGTGAGCATGATACAAATTTCGAATTTTGTATTTTCTGTCAACATGATACATTTGAAAGACACATTAAAGGATCGCAAAAAATATTTCTGAATCAACTACATCTGCTATGGAGGCATTTGGTCGCACGCTGTACATAAATGGAACTAAGATAACACACGTCGCTGACGCTAGAAGGTGGTTGTTTAAGTGCAAACAGGCACAGGCAGAAAATATGCCACCATTACCAAGCCGCGATTTGGTAAGATTATATCATAGTCAACAAATACCACCACCACAGAATTATGGCTGGAACTTGGAAGAAGAAACAATCACCATAGTAATGACATCCTTGCTGTGAAGTCGTTTATACAACGTAATATAATATCTGTAATGTATTGTACATTCTAACACTCAGTTAACCGTAACATCATGCATACTGAAATACAGGCGATAATAATGTCACAGTACAGTGCCCAGACACTGATATATAAGATCTGGAAATAAAGCTTAGGGTCCTCATATTTATACTGAAACACACTTGTTCGTGTCGTGGTCTTAGTCGTGTCTGAGTATTTTCGAATCTACAAAATTGGTCCCTCCAGTACGAAATGCCAACAAAGGAGTCGCAACAAAATTGATAGCAGAATGTCGGGGATATTTGGTGGCAGGTGATGCGCTGAAAACAAGAGTAACTCTTCACGTCTTGGAGAAAAAAGCTGAGTCAACTCGAAGGTATTGACACCGAAATTATCGAATCGCTAGAGAAAAGGGAAGAAACCAAAAAATTCGTCATAGAAGGTGAGACATATCTATGTGACTTACGTGCCCAGATTTACGCAATTTCTATGCAGTTGAATGACCAACCCAGCAAAAAGAAAGTAGAATATAACAGTAGAATGGTTAATTTACAAAAATTGACTCTTCCAAAATTTTCTGGAAATTTACTTGAATGGTTGTCCTTTTGGGATATTTTCGAATCAAATATTGTTTAAATTCCGCTTTTTCTGAAATTGACAAATTCAGTGGAGAAGCAAAAAATTGTATTGACGGTTTACCGTTAACAGCTGTCAATTATCAAAATGCTATAGAAATGTTAAAGAAACGATTTGGTCAACCACATAGGCTCTCTAATGCATATCTATATGCTTTGGCTGAACTGGCTCCAACCACTGGGGATATCATATCATTATGACAATTCTACGATTTAACAGAAACGTACATCAGACATTTAGAATCTGTTGGAACTTCTATCTCATCGTACGGTGCGCTACTTACACCGATGATTTTAGAAAAATTACCTTATCACTTAAAACTAAATATGGCTATGATGCATAACAAGTACGATAATAATTGGTCTTTCGATGAATTACGTAAAGCTCTGTTAACGCAAATACAGTTGAAAGAATCTTGTGCGTCTTCTGTCGATTTGAATTCGCACATTCAGTCACTTCTTTTGGGTGTAGCTAGTTCAATCTCTAAACAGAGACCAAAAGCTAAAGCAAGAATACAAAAATTTAAGTGTGTATTTTGTAGTCGACCTCACTTAACATCTCAATGCACAGAGGTTACAGATGTGCAAAAAAGGAAAGATATTGTTATGAGATCTAGTTTGTGTTTTAATTGTTTAGGTAAACACTGAGTGAGTGATTGTAAATCATCTTCAAATTGTAGAAATTGTAGAAAACGGCATCATATGAGTTTGTTATTCTTCTTTGTCAGATAGACCCACGTCTACTAATGCCGCTTCTATTGAATATTCTAGTTCATATACTCAAACTCCAGAAGACGAATTACAGGCCACCAAAACGGGGAGCCACATTTCCTTAATCAATTCTGGAGGTAGTTCAAATTTTCCACGTTTGGCTATACTGAAAACTGCGATTTCAGTGATTTCAGTTCCTACAAAAAGTAGTTTGTGTAACATACTATTAGATGATGGCTCTCAACGTATTACGGCGGAAATCGCAAATCATTTGAAATTACAGGTTAATGGTAAAGAAGTTATTAGTCTGTCGGCCTTTGGTTCCACAAAACGATCAATTCATAATTTAGATTTGGTTTCAGTTGATATCCAATGCAGTAACAATTGTTCCGTCAACATAAAAGCGTTGGTTGTACCAGAGATCACCCAACCTTTACATACGAGTTTAGAATGTAGGTCTATTCCCGAGTTTAGACACTTAATATTAGCAAACAATGAGTCAAATTCGTCGTTTTGTGTTCAATTGTTGATAGGTATCGATCACTACTACGACATAGTCACCGGTGACATAGTTAGGTCAAGACATGGCCCGGTTGCCATCAGCTCTAAGTTTGGGTATTTGATTAGTGGCCCTTCAAGTGTGGATAACAATAATCAATCCACTATAATGAATGTTTTGGCTTATATGGAGAAGAATCCTGAGTTTATTCGCGAATTTTGCCTGAATCCGCTGTTGACTCTGACAAAGAGTTTCTCGAGAATTCCAGTAGCAAGTCAATTGAGAAATTTGATGATATGTATGTAGTTAAATTACCGTGGCGTTAAATTCATCCAGAACTCCCATCTAATTTCATTCCAGTATCAAATAGAACTCGTTCGAATATTCATCGTTTATCGCAAAATGTAGACATGTTGAGAACATATTCAGATATCATAAAAAATCAATTGTCAATGGGTTATATTGAAAAGGAAAAAGAGTCCGAAAATGATAATTCCAACAAACAACATTATTTAACTCATCATGCGATATTCAAAGATTCTGCTACGACGCCGATAGGAATAGTTTTTGACTGTAGTTTCAAAACAAATGATCACCCTAGCTTGAACGACTGTTTACAAAGTGGTCCTTCTCTTATAAACGAACTTAGGGAGCGTAGCAAAATTTCGACAGTTACTTCTAAACGAATAACGCGCGTTTTGGGGGGAGGGGGTTAATGGTTC
>JAYMFW010172584.1:0-16456 GCA_036785005.1 Tubulanus punctatus
GTATGTAAGTCAGTACCTGTACTTGGGTAACGAGGCCTCATATGAAAATTTATCATGTCTCAATTCACAGAGTACTGGTATTCAGGCTACCTGTGTGTAATCTTGGTTGTATGTATTGGACATCAATTATCATCTAAGAAATCCATTGAATTGTTATTATTTCTTGTATATGTTGGTCACATTGACCTGATTTATCATAAATTATTGAAATAATAAAGATAATATATATGTATATCACTAACTAGAAACATTATTGTCATTTTCTTCAGTTCTCAGTTTTTCAATGTGGATGCACGTAACAATTGGATTCATAAATCATTCTAAGGAGGATGCAAAATAGGTTGTTTGGATGGATTGTCATTTTATTATCAGGTGCTGTGATCTTGAAGTGGTTAGGGAATATACCATGTTTACGAGACAACCCAGGTGATATTTCTGTAGATTACAGTGAAGTTTGTTAAGTAACTGATAATCTTCAGTGAAGGCGACGAAATGTCATCAAATAATGTATCGTTCTCTGTAATTGAAGTGTCGAAAATAATGATGGTTATGGTAATATTCGACATGCTGAACTCTTCCGTAGGTAATTTAGAAAGGTTTCATAGGACTGAACTGTCGTGGAACTCGTCATGTGGCTGTCAACTTTTGCTGCTGCTGCAGTGACCCATAAAAGGAAAATTGTCCCCAATTTCACAATTTTTTAAGTAGAAATTTTATACTAAAAACTTAAATAATTTGGGTTGATAATTCAATGATTTCAGTAAACTAGTCCTCAATCTGAGTTTTGTATTGTGATAATGATAAAAGGATTTTAAAACATTTGAAAGTGAACTGATTTTGAGTAACTCAATTTGTAATAAGATACTTAACTGTATTCTTCTGTGTAGATTGTAAGATGATCATCAAAAAGAATTGAGACTTTTTATTTGATTAAAGTGAACTGAAATTCTGAATTGTGGACAATTATTCTTTAAAATAGAATTTATAGAAAATTTTAAAATGGGTCATTGTCCAGGGCCAATGGTTCGGGGCCAATTGAACCCAGGACTGGATGAATACATTTTTCACATTTCACATTCTCCTACATATGAGCTTACCTTATACATGTATCAAAATTGGCTACTAGTGATGATTTCAGGGTGAATCCATCACGTTTATTCATCAATAGAACTCAAATATATCTTTGAACAGGGTTAAGGTTGATAAATTATTAATTAGATGAAATTTCATTAGAAATTACTGGAATTTAAGTTTGAATTAAGTCAAAATCTTGAGAAAACTGATCCAAATTAAACAAATTTGACTGCAGATTTATAGTGGAATAATTAATTGATAAGAAGAGATGTTTCCAATGTAACAGGTCATTTGTGGATAATGGCAATGTAAAGTGTAAACAAATGTAGCATACCGGGTTCACCATAATACCACCCAATGATTTAGACCATGTCCTGTGGTGAGACATGGTCAGAAATTTATCTTTTTAAATTTCTTTGAAACAGTCTATATATTTTTGAAGATACTTTAAATGACCATCATCATGACATGATCATTTCCCTTATTCGTTCCATTTTGCCCTTCACGGTTATGTGACTTGATAAACATTAGCCTCTGGGGAGGATAGCACACACAAATGGCGGGAAAAGCATTGTTTGTATCCAAGCAATTGATTTAATACAATATTCTCTGCATCCCACATGCAGTTAAATGCCACTTAATGGTGGGTGTCTCTCATTTTTGTGCTGTTCTCTTTATTTAATAAATCCTCTGTGGAGTGTCGATGAATGATGAAAAAAAATGAACTAAGTATTAACATACATTTTTATTCATGGTGAACTTTATCAACAGACAGATGAACAATTTATTCAGTATTAAAATGTGAACTATCTTTCATTTTACAAAACAAATCATGGATCAGTGCATTTATTATTACTACATCGGACACATAAACTATCAACTACTGGTTTAATACTGAATTTCATATCCTCATCACGATAATAATCTGAGGACTGGACGTTCAATAACATTGTTGCGGAAAAAACTACATGTATTTTCGTTGTCACCATGATGTGTCACAATGAAGGAATCATGACATAGAATTATTCAACTTCCTTGATGATTATTTCATTATGAACAAATCCTTTTATAGATATATATAATAAAATACATAGTACTGGCAATATTTTGACAATTTTCATACACCGATAAGCATTGTGCTGGATTTTGTTCGATGAGTTTGATTTACAAATAAATATGAGGTACATGATATGACTCTAATTTTGGAATCTCTTAAAACCTCAACGAAAACCGCAGATAGAAACAATTCAAGGAAAATAACTATGAAAATCAAAAATGTTTGGGTCACGAAAAATACCTGTGAAACTAGCAAAATATGTGTTAGGCCTACTGTAACTCAAAGCAATCTTTTAATGTTACGTGGTTGGTATAGCCAAGTGCAGTTGTATCAACATAGAGTACAATAACTTATTTGATCATCAAATTCAAATATACATAATTTTACATCGAGGTTTAGAAAATATAAACGGATGAAAATATAGAATGCAATACAAATATGTTTTGATGAAGCATAACTTGGAAGCTCGCATGATGCACTACAGGATCAAGCCAAAGATGTCCTGCCAAGCATACGAAATTTATGGCATCAAATACAGCAGAATTTTTCATGAGAAATGCAAAATACACAGTAGCAAAACAGAGCAGTTTTTTACTACAAGAAACAAACAATAATTGTTTCATATTTCGAAGTATTTCACAAATAAAGCAGCATTGCATGGCTGTAGGAAGAGTGGCCATTACATATGAATTACTGAACTGTGCAAAAATTATGGGTCAAAATGAAATAAATGTTGTCGTAAATGAAGTTCAGTGGCCATGGTTGCTGTTCCTATGGCCCAGCTATGTTTTACCAAAAGGTTAGTGGGTCATGCCAATTTAGATCACGGACAGAAAACAATCAAATAGCACATGTGTTCCGAAAACGTCATCAACACTATGAGCAGATCAATACTATTAGAATCAAACTTACTTTTACCAACAAATCATATCAATATGTTCATCACTGAATTAGTTCTGGTAAAACAGGAAGAAAATTAAATCATCTCAAAATAAAATTTGCAATTAAGGTATTTTGTGCTAGGGACATTATGTTTACAGAGAATGATACCATGCACAAACTATAGCAAATGAAAAATGCAATTTTGATAACCAATTTAGATACATTTTTAACCTCAAGTACGCATATATCAATCATAATATGTACAGAAATAAATATTTAATAATTCATTGTTCAATAATCGTTATTTGATTTAATAATTTACAAATGGGCATCAATTTTTATCACAAGAGCCCACAAAAATCTTAAGATCTCAACAACTCATTGAAATGAGAAATGAATTTTTGAACCTTTTAAAAATGCAGCAAAAATTATTAAAAAATCATAAATCATTTAAAAAAGATTATCCATAATCATTATGAATAAATCAACATGCAAATAATGATAAATCAAATGATACTACTACAATTCAAATTCTATATCTACTCATTGTCATCATAGACAATAGTGATCAAGAAGGTCAATATAAACGTTCAATACAATTTCAATATAATTTTTCACATGTGACCTGGTCATAGACATGGAATATCTTTATAATTAGCATTAAGTGCTTATTCCTAGCAACAGTTGCTATGCAAACAATGTAAAACTATGGAAATAACTTATTTTTCAAAGGTTATCGCTAGCAATAAAGTTATCACCAGTCTATGAAACCGGGCCATGCTGTACATGCATATCATATACACCAACCAGCACTACTCTATCTTGATCATATGCCTCATAATAATCTATTAATCATTTCTCATCAACAATTCTACATGAAATTCATGGTAAAATCATTATCATAGTTAACTTGTAATGAAGAAGACACAATTATCCGTGTCTGAAACGTAAGATGTTTAACCCACTAATTATCAGGAACAGAGACACTACACTAAGTGACAAACTGACACCGTCGGGATTTGAAGTGGATGGCGAGTAGCTTAGTCGGTTAAGGCACTGGCTGTTTGAATCCCGACGGTGTCAGTTTGTCACTTAGTGTAGTGTCTCTGCTCCTGATGGGTTAATTAGTGGGTTTAACATCTATAGTTAACTTGATTCCAACACACAACGTGCACACTGACTTGATCTCGATAAATACCAATAATTACATTATAACATATTCTTAACACTACATAACACAGATAATCTCGAATCTAGAAGTGAGAATACAATAACCCAAAATCATAAGATCACTAAAATCTTTTTGGCAAGAATGAAAGTTTAGGCTAGGTTTTATCCGAAACTGACAGAATAATCAGTACTTAATGTCTTTTTTGGTTCCTCAATATGAAATCAACATTTTCGTCTTAGAAAATCAGTGCAAACAACATCACACAATTTACACATTACAAGCACTAGCATTTTCTGTATAAAGCATACAGATTCAACATGCGTAAATTACTGACACACACCATATGAAAAGATATATCAGATGTCTGATCAAGAATCATCCGATTAGTGCTCAGGAGTTCAATGAAATGAAGACAAAAACTTCTTTCACATGTAATATATTGTGCATGTAGTTCAACGGAAAATTTCACCTTTCAAGATTTTTAGTTCATAGGTTTTTCAAATACCGGTACTGGTATTTCTATAAAGCATTTTCAACAATGGCCTACTAAATCTCGGATCATTACAAATGTATACACACTTTTTGTCGATGTTACAATATTTACCAAAATAATATAACTTTTCAATTATGTTACATTAGTTAGTATAACTTGAAGCACATGTGTGTTAAAGAATATCAAAATTAAATACATACATATAACAACAGAGGCAATTTGTGAGTAAAACTCAAAATAATGTCCCAATATCAATCTTTCTTCAACTTAGCCAAAATTTAGTATAGAATTTAGATTCCCATCAATTTACATCTGCTGCTGACTGCGTCAATATTCAGCCAATTTCTGGTAACTATCATAACGTACTCTCTCGTTTAAAACTGTCCAGCGTTATATTTGAAAGGTCGATATCACCAAAAGTATTTCCATCTAAGTCCTCATGACAGTAGAATTCACTCCAGACAGGACAATGGTCACTGACTACTCCGCCCCACGACCAATGATCAGGTATACATGGATGAAACAAGCCTTGACGTACTACACCATATTTCCCTAAAGTAGAAAGAAGAAAATAATGTACATTCATTACTTCTCAGTGGACATTGCTTTCAAGACTAAATCCGAAGTATTAATATTAAAACAGACCAATATAAATAATGAGAAGTAAATAGTAATGTAAAGTTTAATGGTACATGTAGTTTTGATTTAAAAAGTTTTAGACACCAAGTACACCATAGAAGGTTGACTCATTCATGATAATAGAATTCTGAATCTGAAAAGCCTTACCGGTAAATATTTTCTCAGTTTGTTTATTAATCCACATATTGTCATATGTGCGATTTCCTTTCTTATTTTTCTTACTGATGTTAGTGTAAAAACCTTCCGGCACCATATTAATATAATCATGTCTCCTGAATACATCAAAGTCAGTCGCGTCTGGATTCAGGTTAAAATCTCCGAGAATGATGACATCTTCTTCCCCTGAAATTAGATTATGTTATCAACTCAATTACATGGATAACCAGTTTCATGATTCGATCCTATGCTCTCACTATTTCTACCACTAAACTAAGAGGAAGATCTACGTCAACAATAAGAATGTCTAATACAAGACAGTGCTGCCCCTAGGGACTGCAACCATAATTAATTGATTTTAGCTCAAATTACAATTTCCTTGATTTTGCATGATTTCATTCAACTCCCTAGGCTCATTATGATAATATTTACATTTAACATACAGCACAAGTTAGAATTTTTACGTTGAAAAAGGCACCTCAATGGCAAACTGAGGGGAAAACTGGGAAGTTGCTTTTCTTACCAGGGCAGGCTGTCTTTACTGCTTCAACCAGCGCAGGCATTCTCAAAATCTCTTCTTCAAGTTCATCTAAATCTTCATTGCCTAGGCCTGTTGCTTTCAGATGTACACTGACCAGAACAAAGTCGAGTTTATCAACCTATGAGAGGAAAATAAGAGAAATTATTTCAATGCCTCAAATTGGCTAGATTGAATTTACAGCAAATTTATCAGGCAATTTTCCCACAATACAACCTTTCGAATGTCAATAGGATATCAGAATAGACTGTTTAAACAAACTACAGCAGGTAAATTTTTATTTCGAAATAAAATTTCCCTTGACGTAAGTCACTGACTTTCGCGGTAATAGCTATGATAACTAGAGTCTAAGGTAAATTTACCATTGATAGTAGGCTATCGTACTGATAGGAAAGTTATAGATTTTCAGTCAATTGTCTTCAGACAAATATACAATGAAGAAGATAACCGAAGGTATACACATGTAGTATTCTGAATAGTTTTTTTTATATGCAAATAGGTTCAAATCAAACATGATGAATAAGCGCTGAATATCTAAAAGATATTCATGAATTCAAGATGAAGTTTCAATTCATTTACATAATGTCTATGAAATGAATCAAAAATAGATTTAAAGCATACCTGGAAGAAGCCGATAAAAGGACGTCTCGTGAAAGCTCGATTTTTCTTCTCACTGGCCATTTGAAGGAGATTGGCACCTTTAAATGATACATTCCTACTAACATCATACATAAATCCATTATATTCATTCCCCTGTAATGAAAAATCAAATACTTAGAAATGATATTCTTAATTCTAATGTTCATATAATCAAGTCTGTAAAATACAAATTTTAAATTTGAACTTTATCAAAAATTTATGTATTTTTGACTTTATGCACTATTTTGACGTGCACTATCATGAATTGCAAGTCTCTTTGTTTACCATAAAATTTTATGAAAATGTTTGATTATGTTATTCAAAAGATCGATTATGTAATACCTTAACAATCTTTAGGGGGCCCCTTAGTGTCAGGTAGACGAGTATGTTTAAATGTATTAGAAAAATTCTAATCCATTCATGAGACATTTAGCATGATGGAACAGATATGGTATGACAGAAATGAAGTAGTTTTATAATTGGTACTCAATACAGAGCTAGAGAGTACTTTCAGCAAGCGACGTGCCACGATAACATGAAATCACAATTATTGAGGTCTACCATGACCAGAAATGTCTGATTTCATTGTCCCAATACCCTCTCAGACACTCGTGAACATAATGATTTGACAATTTTTTGGCAATCATTATGTTGGTGTTGACCTCCTCAAATTTTGTTTATACATGGAAAATACTTGTGCCAAAGTACCAATGGATGCCAATAATAAATCTGATTGAATGCTATCGCTGCTTTCACGATTTATCACATCTTAAATCTAAATCCAGATTGCAATACCTGTAGGTTATACGTATATACATGCAGACTAAATAGGTTCAGACACAGGTTAAAAAACAAACCCAGCTCAAATGTAACGAAATAACCGTTTTATAGCAATCAACGGCAAGTTAGAAAAATATATTTACCAAGAAAACAAGCTTGTTTTCAGACTCACTTACTGATAACAAGACTAACAGCAAGGAGAAAATCATGATGAAGCTGAGCCAAGAAAATCTATAGACACATAGTTCTATAGCAAAATTTGTTTCACAGGTAAAATTTGAGCTAAATTTTAGGGGTAGCTTGCTTAATCCAATCAGATTTTTCATTGCTAGAAGAATTATAATGCTAAGATACAGGTAATAATGAACAGAATGTTTATTCCATGGGAAATAAACAAGTTTTGAGACATCCATAAGAATATTTAGGAGTTATTTTTGGAGACATTGAGGTAAACCAGTTCTTTTTCGAAGACAGCTTTGATACATAAACAATGAAGATCAATCGATACCGGATGTATGAATATAGGTATTCAGTGATTAATGAGCTCCTAAAAATTTCATACAGGTAAATGAACTTGAAAATCGACAATTTTTTTTTACCTGAAACATTCGACCGCTTGCTTCTGAAACACAGCATTTCCACAGACCACGTTCTCCCTTCCATTTTTTTATACTTGGCAAGCTAGGTTGATTTAACTCGGCACAAAACTATCAAAATACAAAGTTAAAATTTAGAAGAAAATTGATCATAGAAATTCAAGTGTTTATTTTCAGTAATGGTGGTTTGCGACACTCTTATGGGCTTTGTAAAATAATGTACACCAAGGCCGATGTGAAAATAGAATGGCAAAAATATATATGCGTGTCACTGAAAGGTTTATATGATAATAGCCAAAAAAAGACCAAGTTGATTGGGTACTAACCAATAAACAATACTGTGCTTAGTGTCATATTACACCATTTACTTTTTTTGAGGGATTGCAACAGTATTTTACATATAGAAATTTTCTACCACTTTGTCTAGCAACTCAACAATTTCTAGCAAAGTTTATATCATTTGAAATTTGCTGAAACAAGTTTTAGTAAGGATAATCCGCTGTAAAAGTATTAATGAAAACAATTTCTTATTCTTCACAGGGACAAGAAAAGATGAATAGAAATAAGGATTAAATATAATCAGATTATCATTCTGTAAAGTTACCATAGGTAACATTGGGGATTAACTTTCTTATTGAAAGTACTACATATCAGCACGGACCTAAAGTATCAGATATGACCATTAACATTTAGAGGTCTTGAGCCCGCAGAACGCCACCATCAGCCCAAATTGTGAATTCTATGATAACTTATAATCAGGTGTGCAGCAGACTTTAGTTTTCACCTTAAATACGAAACTTGTGAATCTATTATCACCACAAATTAGGCCAATTTCAATGTCAAGCTTGTCTCAACCTGTAGCCTAAGCTTTTTCAACCGGTGACCCGGTTGTAAATTCAATGGTCATACGATTCTAATGGTGTCAAATTTGACCTTAAAGTTTTAATACTTATATTGTGTCTGACAGAAAGCTGTACCTTTTGAAGACATTCCTTGTCGGCTAACTCTTGAAATGCAATTATACTGAATCTGAAAGATAATGATTTACTTTACGTTAATGACTATTACCGAGAAAAATGGGGCCCTTATTGTATTACAACTACTTAACACATTTTCAGAAAATCAACAGACGAATAATGAACTTTTTCATTCAATTTTCCAACTCAAATAATATTAAACACTTTCCAAAAATCAACTAGTGAAACCATTTTTGTTGTGCAGTGAAGTAAAACTCCAGAATAACACATACCACTGATTATCGCATCTAGGATTTGATTTAGATATAATTTTGAGGAACTCGTGCCTTCTGACAGTGCCAATTCATAGATATTACTCAACCGGATGTGTTTATTGTTTTTGAAAATTGCACACATTGATAACCGATGTTGCATCTATGTGTCATGTTCACTATGATGCATTTATCTGATGCCATAAATATTTTTATGTGTCAAATTATACTGGACCTGTGGCTTGTAATGAGATCTGAACTAAAACTACCATACAGACTTTGGGCCTATAGCTTTTAGAGCATTAGCTTAGCTTAGCACACCTGTTAGTTATTCACTTCTCTGTATCGAACAGCAACTAATGCCCAGTCCTATGTTTAAATTTAAAATTTATAGATGCAATTAAGGTAACTGTGTTTACATAACTATCAATCTGCATTCCCGACTGATGTAATGGATTTCCGATAATCATCTAACTGATCGGTGCAATTTCACAGAAGAGTAGTGCTACTATATACCACTTCAACCAGTTACACCCTTGGAATTACATTCAAAGGATTTTCTGTCAAATTTGATAAGATTTACTTCAGAGATCTAATACTAAAATAGATCCCAGACTGGTAGACATATGAGCAAAATGTATTTCTTGATATGGTTAATAATCAAAGTTTCATTTGTATACATGTATCAGATGTGGCTCACAAAATATGTGACTTGGAAATATCAAATGGCAATGGACTATCCCTCTGTCAATACCAAGAGTATAATTTCAGTGAATGATTTACACTGAGGTACAGACACACTGATACCAAATATCACATCATTTTAGATATGAATTAACTATTAATGCTCAATTCTATTTTCATCCAAGTCTGTCTATTTCAGGACTATGTTTATATGTACTGCAGAAAGGAAACTGAACTTTCTATGTATATCCCAACTGGTATATATTAGATACTTTAGAATACTTAGAATTAAGGGTTTCACTACAATCCAGAATATACCTAAAAGCAAAACATCATTAATTCGTAATACTGCAGAAAAGGAACAAAACTAAAGCCATGTCTAACAAATTTTAGACAGACTGCATAATGAGCCGTGCCCACATCTTTCAATGCTGAACCTGGGCAGATTGAATCTGTAACACCCACATGTCTAATGTCAACAGCTTAATGGGACTGAGCGATAGGTTAACCATGTAATAGCTTAAATCTAATCCAGGTGGTTTTCAGACACCTGCATATCATGATATTCAACACTAGTAATTTTAGCCCAACATGTCTGATATCATGTGTTCGATTTTTGTCCGTTCACCTATTTGTTCGTCTGTCCCCGGTAAAAACGAACATGTTCGCCTGACTTGGATCAATCGATGTGTGATAAATAATCACGTGACATTTTTGAATAATGTGAGTCTGCGGTTTGGAAGTTAGAGTTTAGGGCCAGACAGCCACCATTGTAGTGTCAGACATCGCAGATTGAATGGAATTAGACATCAGGACCCATTAGTCGAATTTCATCTGTCAACGTGATTCGACTAATGTGATCACAACTTACCCATTTTCTAATATCGTTCGACAGACGACCTCCATCACACCGGGATTGTCCGCCTTTTCACATCCGCATCGTTCGAGATTCCAACTCGCGATGCGGAACGCCGGGTGGTTTTTCCGCGTGAAATCAAACGGAGTCACCTCGGGTCGCTCGTGTTTCTCAAACAGCGGACGAAAGTGAGCGAGAATATCCAGCTGTGAATCGGTGAGCTGTTTTCTTATTAATTCAGCCCCGGAGGATACTGAACTATAACGATTGTTATTATTGCCGTTATAGTCGTTTAGTCTTTTCGTCGAATCATGCGGTAGGAAGCCATTTGTATTATTGTTCGTGTTCAGAGGAGGTTCTGGATTTAATGTCACTTGATGACGAATTGCACTTAAAACTGAAAGGTTAAAACCCTTTACTTTGACTAGATCATCGACTGTTTTAAAGTTACCCTTTTTGTCTCTGTACGCCGTGATATTCTCAGCTAGTTGCTGATTAATACCTTTAATTTTCATTAACTGGAAAACATTCGAGCCATTAATTGCTATTTTACGTTTGATGCCGTTCCTCATGCTAACTAGATCAGTATTGCTACTGTTCGGTGTAACTCGCTGCGAATTCGGACGACGACTGACACAAATCTCTGAACTAATAAGTGTCATTTTCGCCGCTCCGATACCCGACACGAGCGCTATGTCTTCGATTTTTTTGAAGCCATCAATCTGTCGACGGTAAGCGACGATCGCCTGAGCGATGGCCCGATTTACTCCGGGTAAAGTCATTAATTCTTCCTCCGACGCTGTGTTTATATTCAACTGTTCGGGCGTCGTTACCGAGTCGTTTGACGGCACCTCCACGAGGTTCCATGTCGCGCTCGGATTACGTCTGTGTTTCGTCAAACGTTTTGGCGTGGCATGATTTTCCTTAAAACATGGATCCGGACTGTTTTTTGGAATGCAGCAACTATTTACGGCACCCATATTCACTTAGTTCCTCCGTCAGGGCACAATGCAGTAGCGTCTATCTAAATTATTCTTCATTTCAACGAAAATATTTTGAAGAACTTCGAGGATCTGTCACATAATCCCTACAAATACAAAAACATCATCATCATCATCAATCATACTTTATTGTAAAGTAACCATAGTTACAGGTAGCAGCGCAAATGTTTACAACCCAGCTCAAATAACGAGAGGGCAACAATGATGTTCTAATAGCACTGATGGCAAAAAATCCAGGGATAATCAGAAATGATTACATAAACTGTACACCCCAGACAGACAGATGGACAAATAAAGAGCTATTACTGGATATATCAGATACTTCAAACTATCAAAACATAAGGCAATTCAGTACATGGTTTCGAAGAAATAAATCTATATACATATGTCATAAAATAGAGAATGGTAAAAAAGCATTTATTTTCATATAAGAGACCTTATTAAACTTAAAAAATGTATACAATATTCCTCATTCCGCATTGAAATAAAAAAAATCCGGTTTAAAAAAGTTGTATACACTGTAGAATGAATGTCAAAAACAATATCATTACCTGTCCTGTTTATTAGAGACTTCAATCAATATGAACCACACTCACAAATCACAAATATTCAAGTAAAATATGTCTACACAAATCAATAGCTTTGATACTTAGAACTGTTGTTATTCAGGTTTTTCTTATGTTGTGCAATTTCGTTCTATATTTCGAAGCTCTTACATAACATCAAACAGATCTCTTCTAGGTTGTTCTATTTGATTTTCTTTTTATCGACAATTTCACAAGCATTTCCTAAGACTGAAAAAACCAAACACTCGATATGTTGTTATCAACAATATAGTGCAGGAGCACTCAATATACAGTGATTCCACCTTTTTTCTGTCACTAAAATGATAATGATTTACACTATATTTCATGGAAAAAACAACACTAGTGTCACAGTTATGTATAAATCAGTGTACATATATAAAAAGACAGACCTAAATGATTTTTAACTGTTACCAAAACCATTTTTCTTACGTACATGTCAAAAACCAAAACTATCATGTGAATAGATAGACTTGCTGAATAAATCCTGCAGGGTCAAGCATACAAAAAGATCAAGCAATATTGTAATAAGCATAACCATGATCAGATAGATGATTTATTCTGGGAACAAATCGGTCCCGAGATGACCATTATAAAAAACCAGATCCATGCAGCATCCACAAATATATTGTGTACACAAATCTGAGTGGGGATGAAAAGACCCAAAAATCAACATGGGATAGATTTGTCATTCTTGTCTTGCTGTCCAAAGTGTTTTGCAAACACGGTATAATCAGTATCAATTGTTTGACAAATGTGACCAGTGCTGGCTAATTCAGTTGGATGGCGCATAAATAGAATAACTTTTTAATGAGTGAACCGATTTTTATCAACCTAGTATCGTTGCAAAGCTAATCCCCAGCCACTTAGTTTCCAAATTTTTTTCCCACCTAATTTGCATAATTTTGGTAGCTAATTAGCATATGAAAAAAGTGACTCCCATATCGTTTATTCTAATGATTTTGCTTTCTTTGCTGCTGTATTCGTGTTTTTCTGCTGTTTCTGCTGTTTCTGCTGTTCATGGTGTCATGGAGTTACGTCTGACAGTTTTTGAGATTTTGGCCATTAGATCTTGCCTAATTTGCATGATTAGCCCAAAATTATGCAAATTAGGCCCCAATTTATGCCCAAAATCTCAGAACTGGCTGGAGATAACCCCATGACACTATATATTCGCTGAATCAGCAGAAAAAGACGAATTCAGCAGCAAAAAAAGCTAAATCATTAGAATAAACGATATGGGAGTTATGCAAATAAGGTCAAATTTTTTTCGGAAACTGAGCGGCTTGGCATAAGCTTTGCAACGATACCAGGTTGATAAATATCAGTTCGCTCATTAAAAAGTTATTATATTTATGCGACATCCGACTGAATTAGCCAGCACTGGTCACAAATATTAAGTAACCATCAGTGTTGTTATCAATTCTACAATTATCCCTGAGAATTCTAACCCTGGTTGGACAGAAAAAGTACCAACCTGTTGCAAGTTTTATTTCAAACGGATGTTCCTCTGATAAATCATAATCCAGGCAATAACAATCCCATCAGCTGCATTATACAATATACAGAATTTACATCTGAATTCAAATGAAATCTAGGCATATATACATAGTCGCAGATGTGATATATATCCCAAATAGCAAAACTTGAAAAATTTAGGAATTATGAAGTAAATAATTTCACCAATAACTATGATTTTATACGGTAAACTCATTGCATATTTACACATTGCTTAGTATTCATGAATACATATTTGAATCTGAGCTAATGATAACAACTATCAATTTGTCTACCTGTATTCTAGAGAGCCTTATCACCAATGCAAGTCACGTAGAAACGACCTAAACTTCAGAGCTTAAACATTTACTTTATTACCTCAATCATTTTGCCTGTGAGATTTTTTTGAAGATGGTAAATTCACCGTTCAGAAAGGTATATCTGACTAAAGTGACATGAATTATTTGTTTTATCAGCACTGTAACACAAAGTAATCAAGGCACCTTTCGATGAAAAACACTTCAGACAATCTTTTTTCAACTGCCAACTTATGTAATGCTATTTTATTTATACTGGAGACAACGAGAGTAGATTTCTAAAAGTTCTTTGAAAATCAAATAAAAAGTAGCTGTATTGAAGAATACCGGTGTCGATCTTGAAATTTCTATATGATCCTAAAGGCAGATAAGACAGTCAGATTTCAAGGCCTATATAGATTAGCTAAAGTGTAAAATACACATATTTTTTCCTAAAACTGATAATATGATTGAAAAAAATACAGAAATGTAAATTACTCTACATATCAAATTATACAGGTAGTATATGTGAATCGAAAATTTCTAGATTTACAATAATTATTGAAGTAGGTTTGAAAAACACAGCGTCAAAAAATAACTTACATTAATCAAGTTGATGAGAAGTTTTCATGAACATAGTTAATCTAAGATATGAAGTTATTACCGGTAATATTATCTGTAAAAGTGACAATGAATGACATTTTGAACATACCGATTGATCATAATGGCCTTTACAAAAGTATGCTTCATGTCACTAATAATGACCACTGTCTACATAAGATTGTCAAACTGCCAAGTTTGAAATATATCTAAACAAAGACTTTTAAAAATAAAAGCCTATTACGCTAGATTCATCATTTTACCTCTTCAGACAAATGGTAATCTAGTGAATCAATCTCAGATAATACTTCACTGATTATTACTTATATGTTCTTATGCCAATATTTCTTGTATCTATATTCAAAAGAACCTACCTTAAAATGTGCTTTTTTAATAGAAAGTCATTATTGCGATAACAGCAATGTTTATAGGATAGTCCAATCATAATAGTATCTAGTACAACTGCACCAAGTAGGCCTAGGCAAGATTTATTGTCACATGACTGCCGGCTGAGTATTACTAATAATACACGGAACTACTAGTGTATGTACCAGTTCATTACTGTATAGTGACAATTAATGAACATCAGTATAAACCTCTGGAGATATTCACCATATATTTGATTAATAAAGCCATACAGTCACAATAATAGTCTTGTAGCATCTAAGCAGCTAAGACACTGTCCACTAATTGACCAGAAGTTTGTGGGTAGTGTGAACCACCCAAAGTATTTAAAGCACTCTCATAAAAACATAAGACATAGGTATTTGTAATCTTAGTATTTGTATGAAATTGCCCCATTTAAACTAAGAAACGTCCCCCAAATTGAAAGACATTGTATTTTTGTCCAATAAGTCTGCTGAATAGCTAACTAGGGCCTTGGCAAAAGAATAATATTTTTCTTCAAAGGCCAAGCAAAGCCGAAAAAGGCTTCTGTCAGAAGCACAAATTATAATTTCTTATATTTTCAAGCAGCTTCAAGATTTAAAGTGACCACTTTGAAATGACTATTATATGGACGCTCTAATTTCAATTTAAAGCTCTAATCATCAATCAAGCGAAAAATTAAATCATGTAATTTGATGAGATAGATTAAAGTTTAGATTCCCCTCAGCTTAAAACCACTGAAATATGTTACAAGTTAAGGCAGGAAATGAGATATACTCATAGGCTAATGATGACTCAAAAAGTCGTAGAATGTGTCAATACAAAATTCAACATACATTCTTAAATCATAAAAGTACAATTCAAAATCAAATTCAGATTCTCATCCTGGCAAGTTTTTCAACAGCTAACCCAGTATTCAAACAGGACACAAATTTTCACACGGTAACAGTAAAGATTAAGTAGCCCCTAAATAAAACCTTTGACCTGAATCATTATCTTTTGCAAGATAAACTGATTCATGCTATAGGTAATTTTCATTCATATCAATGTTTTGATTTCCTTAAAAAGGCCATATAAGGTAGGCCATTGTTGGCTCTTTCTTGTATTTCATGCTGTGAACATGGCCATTAAGAAGTCAAGTATAACTAGGGGTCCAGGGACCTCATGCCCCATTGGAAAACTCAAAGGAATGCAGTTGAGAATTCAGAAGAGGAGTTAGTAACAAATAAATATAATGGCAGTTACTGATAAAATCCTGTTACAGGTGAAAATAGTAAATTTAGTCATCTGGACCTTAA
>JAYMFW010172695.1:0-16452 GCA_036785005.1 Tubulanus punctatus
TCGAATCCCGACGGTGTCAGTTTGTCACTTAGTGTAGTGTCTCTGTTCCTGATGGGTTAATTAGTGGGTTAAACATCCTATGTACTCTAAAGTCGCCGATTTAAGACCGGTTCTTTATATTGACGGCACGCCTACACAACTATTGTGTCATTAGCTTCGCATTATCTGTTCAGAATTGATGACGTCATTGTCAATCGGTCGCCAAAGGCATGTCCACTACCAAAAGATAAATAATGTGTCACATGACTGAACATAGACCCGCAGAATACATAGTTGAGGGCTTGGTCTGAATATCACGAACCGGTCTTAATTCGGCGAGATTAGAGTATAATCAAACAAAGGAGGTAAATAGCACTTTTTTAAGTTAAGAAAAATCCCAAAATTCAGTTTAAATTGATAAACGTTTGTTATTCGAATTAAATCGTGGCATTTTTCTTGCACTGTATATATATATATATGGAATTATTTTTCAGGCAATCTCGTCTAGATCTAATGTCGTCTATATGGGAAGCTTTTCTATTTCTGATTTTTTATAATCTTTTTTCATTCGCAGTTTTTTCTATTCGTATTATTGATATCATTTAATGTTTCCACAAGGCGAACAGATGTTAGGTTCGAAACCAGCAACCGTCTGAGAACAATTTGCTAATGCCTCTATAATCCTGGTTTATTGCCACGTCATCTGATAGGATAGTTCATACGTAATGCATACCACGGATAGTCAACGGCCATAAAGCCCAGTCTCAGCCCTGATACGAATATATTTCGATCCAAAAACCAACAAAATAATCATGAAAAATTAATCCAAATAGGGGAAACCGAGGCGGCAATTTGCACCAATTTTACACCGAACCATAAATTTCTATATGATTGAAGAAAAATTATTTTGTTCATGTTGTCTTTTCACAAAGCTGTACTAAAAAGATAAGTTATTGCTAGAAAACGAATATATCGGAAATAAGAATGTGTCTACGATCTTTCCCCATGTAGTATTGGTGAATGAACTTTCAAAAATTCTTCGATAAAGTGATACTTCAATTTATGGCGATATTTTGGCAATCTTATAGGCAGTTCCCATTCTAATTAATCATTATCAACCTTTTTGAAAACAAATTTGAATCACAACGTAATGATCGGAATAATAGTTACATTTTCAAATGAGCCCGATCTGTACAGCCTTTACTTTCCTTTTCTTATACCAGTACTCGGGGTAACCGGCCTGGGTAACCTTTACCGGGTGGATTTCTGTTTTTTTTTCAGACTGTGTTTCACCTCCATCCAAGGTTGCAGCCATTTAACTATATTACCATCGTTTACACGCTACTACAACATCGGATCACACGATACAAAAGAGATCTATCCGCGACTAATAATCTGAGCTCTGATTTATCTCAGTTAGTCCGCAATTTCCCGTTACAAGCGACGGTGTCGCATTTAAATTGTTGCCGTACTAGAAATCCTGGTTAATTCCGTCCATAATCCAACTATTTGCCACCGTCTAGGTAGTAGGTAATCCTGAGGATAATTGGGCGTTGCTTTCTATTTCCGAGCACAAGCCGTTTTCATTTCGCACCGATCTGTTCCGTTCAATGCCAAATACGATGTTACGACACAATTTTGTTCCTCCGTGTGTGTGTGTTTTTTATACTGATTAGATTTCTTGTTACGTTTTGCGCTGTAATTTGTACGAAATGGACCCACGTCAATTTAACGAGACATCTGGTGTTGGTCGATGAACAAACCCACGAGAAATTCATGCTAACCAAGGGCGAATCTAGGATCTCTGCAAAAGGGGGCGCCAAAATGCCAATTTTGCATTGGTCTCACTTGAGCGAGCAGGTGCGACGCCCGGTGGGTTTGGGGGTCCTCCCCCAAAATTTTTTTAAAAATCAAAGCAATTTCCAAGCATTATGGTACAATTTCAGGTGAAAAAATGAAAAAAAAAATTTTGCTTGGCAAAAAGTAGGGGGGAGGGGTTATGGGTCCGGTGGCCCCCTTAAATCCGCCATCGCTAACCATAAAAACGTAAACAAGAAGATTTATCTCATTTTCAAATCAGTAATGATGATATATATATATTTCGTACAAACGTTTTCTGGAACATTCCCCTCTTCAGGTACAGGTACCCTCTTCGGATATTTCCCAATTTTAGGGGCAATGTATCTTCATACTCATTTGAAAAATGTTATCGTTCTTGTTGTTTACGTTTTTATGGTTACTCAATCATCTAAACTTTTTACCAAAGATCTAAATATTCACACCTTGAAGTAATCATTGACAATGATTACTTCAAGTTCACACTATCTTCTTATCTGCACAAATACAGTCTCTATCCTTTGATCATCAAGTTACTCTTTACTAACCTTCGATCCGTTTTTTGAACGGAGCAGTGAAGGAAGTAATTTATTTCTAATCCTCTCCCGTGTCAAATCCCGTTGGACTCATTTGTCAACACGGAACGTGGCACGCTGAGAATTAAACACGATTCACCGTTAAGTCAAACTGAAAAGAGTATTAAACAAATCGCGAGGAAACGACGGAAAATCTCTTTTCAGAAGAAGAAAAACTTTGTTTCAATAAAACGTCTAAATTTGAAACCTGAAAGCATACGGTTCGTATTGAAGTTCGTAAGA
Organism: Tubulanus punctatus; assembly: GCA_036785005.1. NCBI lineage: Eukaryota > Metazoa > Nemertea > Palaeonemertea > Tubulaniformes > Tubulanidae > Tubulanus > Tubulanus punctatus. The sequence continues at coordinate 2,634 of JAYMFW010172695.1, forward strand.
AACAACACGTTTATATTCAAGACTGAGCTTAGAGAGTTAAAAACATCATTTCACATTTACCAAACTTCATTCTTCACGATTTTGAACATTTTCCGCAATTCATCGATCGATCGATCGATAGAACTTCGAATTATGTCTTTCGGTTGCATAATTGATAGGTTATATTATTCGAAAGTTACAAACTTGGAACACAGAAGGTATTTACACAAATCGTTATCTAATCGGACCAATATGAAGGTAAAGACTATAATCTCTTATGTTTTCTTCGCGGCCATTCGATATTCCAGAAAGTTCAAGGGGAAATTGGATTTTACGTCATCGCATTAAAACTTAAACAGATTACTGAAAATGCTTTGATTGTCGATGACTTAATTTACCGTGTTCACGTCGAGGTAAATCGACCGACGAGGCGTTACTTTAACCGCAATTTTGTGGCTTGAAATTTAATTTACAAAATGTAAGTTGGATCACAATGAGATGTCAACTTATTCGAACCTTCATCTGTGCGAGATCAAAAAGGTCTCGGCGCAATAACAGCGACGAAATAATTTTTGTGTCGTTGCAGAAAGAGATCTAGGGACTTGTAACGATTTATTTTTTGTTCAGAAGTTGTTAGCGAAAGTGATCAAAAAGATTCATTTGCTCGATACCACGGAGAAAGTGGAAATTTGATTAACTCCTAAAGATGTCATATGATACGAAAAAATACTATGAATTTACGAAAAACCAGTTTTACGCCACGGTAGGGAACTTTCCCTGGTCACGATAATGAATAGGGCAACGCAGAAATATTGAATCTCAGGCTTGCCGAGTGAAGGAGAAAACCTAAAACGAGTCACAGAAAATCTTGTTCTCACCTTCAACGAATTGAAGATTTTATTTCACTCCGACGTTAAAATTTGACATCGTCTGTCTATGATTTTAACGATTTAAACCAACGCAATGGATGGACACACATTTTCGCAATGTGTTTCTCCCACTAAAATTGCCATAATTGACGAAGTCATTTTTAGGATGCCACGATTTTTCAGTCACCCGAAAACCCGGATGTCATACAATATCGATAAAAATTGAAGTTTGTCTGACTTCCGGCCGATCGCCTGACAATGTTATGACGTATTGCATCGGTCGAACGCTGCCCTATTGGATTTTTAGGATTTAAGAATCGAAGCGAAGTGTGCACTCAAATAGCAAAACGAGTAACCCAGATTCCCATCTCGTAGATCTTTTTTGGTGTGTGGGTAAATATGTCATTATACTGACCACGCTTTCACGCGATAAGTCTAGTGTAATTTGCGACATGGAAACCCACTCACGATGGCGAGTCGTTATCGCCTATCTGCAGCTCTTGTTAGCGCTAGTTCGTTAGCGGCTCGTTATTGCATCCTGACCGCTGTCTTCAGCTCAACCGGCTTTGATATCCAAAAAGACGAGAAACTTCTTCGCACACACACGTCGAATGATGATATATAAAAAATCCGCGATTTCGGCAAACTAATTTTCTCTGAATATTTTTCGGTTCAAAACACGCCTTATTTCTCGTATTGTGAAAAACTGACATTCCGTTCAGCTCCAATTTCCCAAGGAAAGGCCCAAAACATGATGTCAAGACTGGGCCTGACTTTAATGTTTAAAAAACAGATTAAAACGCAATGAGGCGGAATGTAGGGTCGACATGAACAGCTTTTACGGTGTCTGAAATGTGTATAGTCGCCAAACTCCGATCGGACCCAAACGAGATGTCAATCATAGTTCGAGCTCACCAACATCTTGTGTTAATTCATTAGACTCCGCGATTAGATTCAATGTTTGAATCTTCAACTCCGCTATGAATCACCGCGGGACCAGACTACAAACAGTTGTAATGAAAGTGGATGCATTGAATCCATCACGAGTGGTCTGTGAGGACTGTCTGCTTCACGAGGTTTGCCGAGTGAAAGAGAAAACCTGAAACGAGTCATAGAAAATCTTGCTCTCACCTACCACGAGTGGAAGATTTTATTTCTCCCCGACGTAATATTTTGACGTCCTACTATAATTTTTATCGATTCAAACCAGCGCAGTGGGTGGACACATATTTTCACAATAGGTTTCTCCCACGTCAAAGGCTGTAATTGGGGGGGGGGGGGGGGCATTCAAAATGAGCATTCAATAACGACACAGCTTTCCAGCTACTTTAGAAATCGAACGATTCCTTTAAAAGAGAGACTCGATTTATTGTACTTTAGGTCGCCTCCGAGCTAAGGTCTGCGAGATGGCCCATCGTTTATCAGATATACACGGGATAATGTGGTTTCTTTGCGCTTACCTCCCGGCTGACAAGTCATGAATTTACTATTGGTTTCAGCAGCATCAAACATCAACGGAAAACCTTTCCGCTTTGTATGATGTGTGGAAGACATTCGAGACAACTAAAACTGCGAAGATTTATTCGCATCGGGCAGGGGCGGAGCCAGGAATGGACTGATGGGGAGCGCCAATTAAACAAGGCCCTGTATCACAGATCACTTAGGGGTCTGGAACAATTTTCAAAAATCAAACCCGTTTGATAGTTTTTTTGAAGCATCTTGATGTCATGAATCCTTGATATAACAGTACATTTTCATGAAAACAAACTCAAGTCTGAGATGAATTATTTCTGGAACATGGAATATTTGTCTTTCACAGAGACTTTTAGGGGGAGCAACGAGCCCCGGTGCCCCCTAAATCCACCATGACGTGAAACTGCTTTAAAGCACCGCCCTTCTAAGGCCTGTGTAGTTTTAAAAAAACCACAAGATTCATTATTTCTATCCATTTCCGAGAGAAAAACTTTCACATGGTATTGCCAAATTCAGTAGAAAGACAAAATATACATCTTAAATACTTAAAGCTTGAGACTAAGATTTGTAAAGAGAATAAATGATCAGTCAACCACGCTTTTAGTCGTCAAAGTGTCTATGTCTAGGTCCCAATATTCATGAACGTCATTCATTTCTTATAAGAGATACCCAAGTCTTCAAAGAGTCTTAAGTCGTCACAAAAATCTTGGTTTCGAGAATGATAACTTCGGCGTACACTCTACCCGCAGTGGTTTCATTTCTCCATTTATTACTAAATAATAACCACTGCGAACTTTCGCGCGATTGCGTGCGTTTAACGGTAGGTGTCGTAAAGTACAAAATTCCTTTGAGGCAGGAGTGCGCTGATTGGCTACAATATTCTTAAGCGCCGGTCACAACATTATTTCAAAATGGTGCTGCCCATGAATGCATACCGTAAACGAATTTTGATTGGTTGGATGCTTTATCAATTATTGGATGCCATACGTGGAAATCACGGCCTAAGTAAGCAGTGGGTAGATACGATTTAGAGCCAAGTGAAATGCGGCGAAGGTGCGTTACTTCGGCGAGATTTACTGTATTCTGAAAATATCTGAAAATGATTGTTATCGATAATATGTTCAGATTTGCAATGTTATCATAATAAAATGAGATTTTTAACTTTTTGGAGATGAATCTTTCTGACACCACACAATAGTATAGTGATAAAGTACAACATCGTGATAGGAATAAAAAACAACGCAGTCTGTTCATTACTACACGATCCGTGTGTAGAATATACAACGAATGTAATAATCACACCAAATTCATTCCAACTTATGATGTGACTTATGTATACATGTATAAGTATTCTGTCACGGTGGAGCATCATCGGTAATATAAGATTGCGCGGACTTATGCAGAGTTCAGCTGTAAAACTATCGTCGAGATTGAAGGACGTGCGGTGTGTACCAGGTACAAGAACATTTTCTCTCACGGTGATTGGGCTTCAATTGCTATCTAGATAACGACTTGTAGATCGAGGTCACACCTTGGAATTACTCCAAGAATATCAACCCGAGTGTCAATAAGAATTCTTTATGGCGCGCGTTTCCCATATGAAAACGGAACGCAGTGAAGGGGTCCTAATGAAAGATATTATCCAAAGCCATTTTTTCGATGAGAATGAGAAAAATCTAACTCTAATTAGCAATTTGTATATAGGCATTCTGAAGAATCATCACATTTGCAAAACACTTATTTTGTTTTGATACGGAGCGTCCACAGCCCCGTCGTCCCCACTTTAGTGAAACCCCTTTTTAACTATTCCTTAAAGTAACTCTGCCCCGTTATCGGATGCATGGGGAAATTGATTGGCTCGTAATTGAAGATCATCAGTGTGACCCTCTCCTTGCAGCCGGTATTTACTTTATAGAATCGAAACCAGGGGCAATATTTACCACATAAGTGCTTGCTTTCACGCGATGCGGGGATTCTGATGTGATTCTCAGACGACCCATAGAATAGCCATCGCAATTTGCCTTAAGGGAGACATCGGTAAAAAAACTGATTCATTCCTGCACTTATTTGTAGCTACCAGTAACTCCTGAATATTCGCTGTTTCTGCTTTCGATTAACGTATCGCGATATCGGTCGAACAAACCTAATTTTGTCTCAAGAAGATGTAAAGGGAACATGTGGTAAAATACGTTATGGTGTCGCTAGCTCATGAGAAGATTTGTGTCAAGATTATGTGCTCATACATAAAAAATCTAGCTTTTACGACGTATTGGTAGACAAATTTCACTCGACCGAGTTTGCATTGATAACCCGTCAGTTGGAAAATCGTCAGTTTTCATAATTAACATTTGCAAGTTTTCTTTGTAAATGAAAAACTCTGGCTCTTACCAGAACATTGTTCTTTTTATGTATTTTTGCTCCTACCTAAGGCTATAAACTTTAAGTAACGTTTATTAACGAAGATTGAACGTTGTTAACATGTTTGTTGATTATTCAGTTGATAAGAGCGAACACGGATATGAATTCATTTCGTGTGGTCGGTTACATGTCAGTTGACGGCGTGAAACGGAAACCGGACAAAAAGCAATGTTAAGTTTTCTGTCGTGTCAATTTCGTTGATTTGCGTGTTACCGGCGACTTGTCAATATTCTGGACGTCACTACTAAACTGTGGATACATATCAGTGCAAGTAAAGTGTTATTACTGCATTATCAAAAATCCATTCGTGGGGAGGGCTGTTTTGTAAGATGAGATTCTTAAAATGTTGACCAGTTCTCCATTTTCAGGACATCGTCAATAATCCGAGAAACTTCTTAAAACGTCGTAGCTTTGCCGATTTGACACTATACCTTGTATCCTAAAATTGAAATGAAGACTGTAATCAATCAAAAACACTGACCGAGATTTGCTCTTTTCCTATTCCATATTCCATGCTTGCATGAATGTGCATTGTAATTCTCTATAAGTTGTGGCTTAGATTTTGCTGTATCAATAATTTCGGGTGCCGACGTTAAGGGGTTAATCAATAGAGCAGTAAACTGCATTTGATTTCCCACCTATCATCAGATGAAAAAAGCACATCGTTAATTGGGGTAATGATTATATATGCTCTACGGCTCTCATCTACTCTTCACTCAATAATTCAACACGTGCATCTTCAGACACTCAATCATCATAACCGCAGTGGAGTTTCGAAAGTACTCACAAGGAGTCGACGATATTTTTTGTCATGAACAATTTCCGTCACAGAGAACGCAACGTTTTTACCACTTATTGTGTGGTTTCTATGTAAGAGAAAAGTAAGAGAACGCTTCTAATTAAATTCAAACGTGACATGATGCCTAAATATCGGCTGTGCTGATGGTACTTTATAAGCCTAGCGGTAATTTTAACGAACAAATGAAGTCTTTGTACAATTTATTTCAATTATACGTAATAAGATGTTACACCCGAGTCCCGAATTCACATTTTTAGCCGGAGAAAAATCCATTGCGAAAATATTTGTCCACCCTCTTTTGGTAAATCAATACCACATACCGGTAAGAAAATCACACACATCTAATTACATTTCTACAGTTATCTGGTAACAATACAAGCTTCTAAGCAGCAATGTACTCACTTTTTGACGCCCTAAAGAGCGTTTACAATATATCATAAACAATTATACCTAGAGAGCGTTATATAGTATGGGTCTGTGGCTGTCAATGTGCAGTACGTCATCAATAAATGTGTATCAACAAAATGCAGCAAAAATACCTAAAATTGCATTGGTTAATTTTTATATATCTTTTACAAATTACAACGTGGTGATTTTTTTGGAAAATTAATTCAATCTTACGAAGAGCGATGACGAAATCGGCCGTGACCGCCAAGTCGTTACTAGTTCCAAATCGTGGTCGGCAATGCGGGCGGAGCCACCCATTATCAAATCTATGAACGATAGTCGTTGTTTGAAACTTTTACGATGATCGCCCCTTTAACTTCGATGGAAAGCACTTCTTGAACCAAATTGCGATAATTTTGTAACAGGTGACTACTGAATGACTTATAAAAAATAATATATTATGACCTTCCAACCAAAATCAATTTCATTTTTGAAGGCGTCAACCAACTTCTAAGTTAGTTTTCTTGTTAAGTTTCCATCTTCCTGGTTATTATGGTTACTGATATGGAGCGGTTTTCTGTCGAAACATCCAGATTCTCGTCTTGTAAAATAGTCTAATTTGCATATTACCTTTTTGTTATATCGTACTTTTTGACACGGAACTGACACTCATAGATGCGACAGCTTTCTGGAGAATATCTTTCATTATTGACGAAGATACAAAATAGGGCTGTTCGACTTTAATAGAGGAAAAGAAGTTGATTATACTTGAACTACATGCTAGGCGCTCTCTGGTGGTTCGGTTTCATTTTCGATCTAGGTTTACAAAATAAAGGTAAAAACGTCGGATAAAATTGACAGGTCGGATTCCCCCCGATTGTGACTCGAGTTTCACTAAATTTCCAGTGACTGAAAAATTGCATAAAAATCGTGAAGAAAACACTTTGAAATGCACCTCCATACAAAAGATATTTTAAGATTTTTCTGGGGGATTGCCAGTCCCCCTTGATTTCTATACATGTGTGGCCGTTTTATGACAGGATATAGTTCCAAACTGATTGCACCATCCCACTGGAAGAGCTGCTGCTTACGGCCCTGTAAAACTACTAACATTATGATGAGGTCGTATGCATTTCTACACTGATTCTTTTTGTATAAGCTAACGTATATTCATGGAACTCATTTACTGATGCAGCCTGACAACAATTAACATTCTATGCAAAAATAATGCAATTTTCGAAATAATTACATTTTTTGACTTTAACTTGGGGATCATATTTAATTCCTAATCTAGGAATAGAGGTCAAAAAGTCTGGCACCATACTTTTCCAAACCTAGATTTCGGTAGCGGTCAAAAAGTATGGCGCCAGAATTTTTGACCGCTACTCCGGGTCTATAAAAAGTCTGGCGCCATACTTTTTGACCGCTACCGTACTCTAAGTTTAGAAAAGTATGGTGCCAGACTTTTTGACCTTTATTGCTGGATTAGGAATTAAATGTGAACCCCAAGTTGAAGTCAAAAAATGTAATTATTTCGAAAATTAAATTATTTTTGCACAGGGGGTTAATGTACTTTTTCACTTGAAAAGAAAATCAATCCATCATCCAATAGAACGTCGAACCTTTACAGGTTGGAAAACGATAATTATGGACATTGACGTTAGGCAAAAAGACTGCTTTTTAGATCTTTTTAATACGTGGATCCAGACCCGACTCAAATGGGATTTGCCAGTACTTAGACGCATGATTTGAACAGGCTGATGTGTTTAATTACCTGTAATCGACTCAATAATTTTGCGTTGAATTATTCACCAGAACGGAAGTCGAAGCGAGGTGATTGGTAGACGTCACGTGATACATTTCCCGATCTTTCGTGCGATGAACCATTTCTACCCTGTCATTATACCAGCGTCAATATTATTGTGTCTAGAGGCAAGAAAGCTCACCTCCGCGCAGACACGCAATGTAGAACATTTATTAAGAATGATTTTCCATCCTCTTTGATATTGACGGAAGTATATATAGAATCTACCACGAGTGGCAGGTGAGAACACGATTTTCTGTGGTGAGTGAGGGTTTTCTCCTTCCCAAAACTTCCCGAGTGCAGGAGAAAACCTGAAACGAGTTACAAAAAATCTTGTTCTCACCAACCACGAGTTTAATTCTCCCCGACGTTATGATTTGACATCTTTATTATGATTTTATTGATTTAAACCAGCGCAGTGGTGGACACATATTTTCGCAATCGGTTCCTCCCACTGCAATTGCTATAATTGGGGGAGAAAGCCAAATGCTCTTGGTACCCTGAAAATAATTGAAACAGAGATTCAAGAATAATAGAAAGTAGAATTTTTATTAACAAAGTTCTTTATATGGCCGAAAAATTGCAGAATATCATTTTGATATTCATATATGATTTTACACTTTCATTCATTGTGAGGATGAATAAAGTTCCGATTAAGTTCCGATAGTCGTAATTGTCTGTTGCGATTCAATTCGAGTCGTATAAAAGCAGTTTGGGAAAGAATCTGCGATCGGGCACCTGTCGTAGTAGTTATTGACCCTGTAATCCCGTTACTTAACGTCAATTCTCTTGTTTTAATTTTCGGAAATCCATTAATCCGCGCGCGTGAAACACAAGGCAAATAAGATTCGATTCGGATGGATTAGATATAACTGCATCGTTTGGTCTCACCTGCAATAACCCCGTTGTCTATCACAACCCCGTGTTGTCTATCGTGTTGCCAATTACCACCGCGCGATGTGCATTGATTGAATCATCATCCGCATTCGCCGCACAGACAAATAGAAACACAGTTTATTCAAATGAATTCGGCGAAATGTCTAATCCTTGTATGAAAAATATATAAGACATCTTTCGCGTGACTATTGATGCGAAAACATATTGTTACCTACAAAATCCATTATAGTTCGACTCTACAAGCGGCTGGCTTTTCTACCAAGTACATTTTATGATTCAAAAACTTGACATGTGTGCCTAGATTTCTTAAATATTGTCAAATTTTCTGAGTTTCTTTGAATGGATGTTGAAGATTTTTTTTTCGAAAAAAATAAGTTTTTGGGTATCGAAATTATCGAAAAAAAATTATATTGGAATATTATTGAGCCGCACCTAAGGTGTGTTCACAGCAACATTTTAAAGCCAATTAGAATACTATTATTAGCTAGAGCTGATGCCTTAAAAGTCGTTTTAATGACATTACAAGCGCGTCTAAATTGGTGCTTGTTTCAGTGAAATCTAATAGGATAAAATGTGAAACTGTCTCATCGTCGAAATCACAAATTGACGGGTTATTTTAAAACTGTGGTCGTATGCTTTTATCCCCGACATCCGATTTAGCCGTTGAATTAAGTAGATAATGGATGTAGAAGGAGCATTTTAGCTTAATCGAAAGTATGCATTAATAATTATTTTCTTACCACGGGGTTCTTCAGTTTAGGATATAAATATGTATAGAAAATACGTTTTTTTATACGTCGACACGTTAGTATATATTCGAAGCTGAAGTATTTCAAAAGTATTAACAGTGACAGTTTGAGATAATGTGGTCATTAGGAGTTGAGTGCGTTAGCCTTTTATGAAGTCGATTTCAGCATCAAAAATACATTTTATACTCTGCCTTAATGAGATGGTGATAGCGTGCGATGACGGGGAAAATTACTGTCTATCATTCGACACGCTTCAAAAATTAGAAAATCTTTACGTTTTTCAATTCTGATTTCTTTCAATTAACTGTCATTCTAATCAACAGAACTGCAAACAACTTAGTCTCCTCGGTTTTCGGTTATAAAAATCATGTGTCAGTCAAGTGCATCCACGGCTTTACCAATCAAGCTGATTGACAGTTGGAACATTGATTTGGGTGCATCCATATTGGTCATACGTTTTTACTTTTACTTAAGAAAATCCTTGACATTTAGTTTGCGTCACACTGAAAAATTCAAATTAAAAATCAGTTTTAATGAATTCATGTTGTCATTTGCGAGACTTTATCAAGTGTATTTATAATGAACTGCACGTGTTGTTAGATTATTCCGTAGTCTTCTGTGTGTCTCCCATTTTCATATTTCTTTTGCCAATAATCTATCATTTTAATCAAAATACTTATACGAAATCAACATTTCACGTGTAAATGCTTAGTAGAAATTACTTAGGGACATTTTATGGAGTTAACACGGACCATCTGTGTTTTTACAATAAATCTGACTGTAATAATTTGTTATCATCGCAGAATATGTTTTAATGAAAACAATTGTGATACTTTTTCTAGGACAAGTAGACGTATTATTGAAGAAGTTATCCGATCGGCCAGATTTATTACGAGATCCGTTCGTGTCGTCTGTCTCGACGAATCTACGTCTGCTCCAGAAGTCGGCAGACGATTTCTGTCAACTAGCGACACCTGTCGTCAGCAAATCCACGCCGTACTATTACAAAAGTAAGTTTTTCTGAAAATTAGACGATCAGTTTATATTTTTCAAAGTCATCATTTTCGATATGCTGATCCAGTAATCATAATCTAGAAACGAACAATTATGGTGGCTGATTCGGGCCATCACTGACAATAACTTCGTCTGCTAAAGGGGACATCCATAAAGTACGTACGCCCAAAATAGGTAAATTCAGACCCCCTACCCCTGTACGCTCCTGTACGCTTTTGGCATAACCCCTCCCCCTAGTATGCCCGTACGCAAAACCCAGGAAAAAAATTGTGTAAATCAAGAGGAATCAGATTGAGTAAAATTATACATGCTTCTCAAGTCATTCGGCGGAGTCATTGACAGTCTGTTGTTACTACCTTTGTGAAAAAATCTATACTGATTAAAATAATATCAGGAAAGAGGCATGCGTCGAACGTGAGGAAAGTGCGCACGTCCATAAATTAGAGTTTAAAATAAAAAAACAATCGTACGTACGTTTTGCCAATGACCCCCTACCCCTCCAAGCGTACGTATTTTATGGATGATTTCTACTGTGGGGATATACCATATTTTGATTTCGCTTAGTTTATAGTGGCTGATATACTGAATATATTCACCAATGAATATAACGTCGTATGCTAATAAAGACACCAGAACGCCAGAACTGATTCTGTTTCCACGCAAGCGCAGCCAAAACGGATTTTCGCTTGCGTTGGAATATTTCCATTTCGGTGCTAGCACGAAAACAGAATTCCGTTTTGGCGTACTGGTGCCTTTATCAGCATACGACGTTATATTCAGTGGTGGAGATATTCAGTATATCAGCCACTATAAACAAAGCGAAATCAAAATATGGTATATCCCTACAGTAGAAATCCCACAATCAAGTAAAAAACAATAAAGTCCGCAATAAGTAAAAGTTCAAGAAGTGTATTGAGCACGAAAGTTTCGACTAAACGCTATCAGTCGTCATCAGGTATCATCGGTGCCTGATGATGACTGATAGCGTTCAGTCGAAACGTCGTGCTCAATACACTACTTGAATTTTTACATATTTCCGATTTTATTGTCTTTTACTTCATCGCTCGATTTCTACCATATGAATCGTACACGGATGACAGTGTCGTTTTTACTTCATGGTATATTCCTCTTTACAGAATTATGGCCAATAATAACCAGAGGTTTTTGGGCAAAAGCTGATCCACCTCGCCACATAAATGACGCATATATCATGAAAAACGTCCCGGAACGCGAATCAATCAAGGAATACCAATCTGACGATTGTTTGGCAGAATTCTTTGTTACAGGGTTAGTTTTGTTTGATTTCATGTTTTTTTTCCTGATTTTAAATCATTTCATGCCATTTTGTATACATCATTTTCATGTTTTCTCCAGATATCCTAAACAAGTCATAATTTGATAACCTAAACATTTGAAGATAACAAACTGTTTAATAAATCTTCGATTTCTTGATTATCTAAGATGTTCTACTTTATTTGCGTACCTTGTCGGTGTCTCACGCACTATTCAACAAACTACATTCTCTTTTTTCTGTTTAATTCTACCATTTTCCTGATTCTATCTTGTCATAAAAATATTCTCGATTAGTCATTTACTTTATTTCCAGCGAATCGCTATCAACCCGATGTAATATCAGCGATGAGTGCTGGACAAGAATGACATCACCTGGTTATAGAATGTATTCGCTGTCACATGAAGTGTTTTATTTAATCATAGGGTCACAGGTACGAAGTTCATGTATATAAGAATTTGATCAGTTATCTTTATTATTATTTACCAAGGACTTCGTGACAGTTCAAGTCCTCGCGCAATATCAGCTGAAGTCAAGTGTCAGTCGAAACTCGCGGTTCATAGTTGTTTTTATATTTTTCATGTGGAAGCGTCCTAGGGACAGATCAGAAACATTTCTGCTAGTTTGAAAAAGTCGCCGAAAAATTTCCTGCCTTAAAAAGTGGCTATAAATCCCGAAAAATTTCATTTTCAATACAATGTCCCCGAAACATATTTTCTGTTATTTCTCCAAGTCACTTCTGTACTTTTCAATCATATTATAAACAAATACGTATATGGTTGAGTCATAATGTCCTTTTTCCTTTACACATAATTATCATTCCATTGTGCAAAATATTTTCCAAAATGAAGTGATAACAAAAACCATTAGTTCTTTACAAATTCTAGTTTATCGTTTAACGAACTTTTTGCAACTGTCGAAATTTAAAACGAATGTGCAAATCCATGGTGGTGAAAAACTACACCTTTCATAAGGGAAAGCAAAGCTTTATTCATAAGGATCTTTTTTCTTTAGAAAATTACTCTAATTTCTTAAAACCGGAGATAAATGTTGCGATGAACTTTGAAAAAACTTCTGTGAGTTCGTGTCAGAGGTTCTCTGCGCAAAAACACTTGCTTCTGAGAAATGTCATATACTATGACAAAACGTTATTTTAGATGAGTGCATGTGTACCGGTAATCACATTTTCTGGATAGTCTTTTAAAAATGTGTAAATGAAAATCTGAAGTTCTCTATTAGATATAACGAGGCGGTATTCACGTTATTCTTGCAACCTTTTACGTCCCTAACGTTTTCATATTTCAGTATGGATGCAAAGCAGAAATGGACGCCAAGATATCTCGCTTTAATCAGGGAAGTTTGCGAGAATTATTCGACAGATTCTGTTCGAATATGTTCGAAGAGGCTCAAGAAATAGCAGATGGTGGTTTTTCCGAATTGCGGCAAGACTTATTAATGGAGCAAAGTAAGAATAATGTTTCTATCGTAGTATTGTTCTTTTAAAACTCATTGTTGGCAATTAAACATATTTGGTGAAGAAACCAAATGTTTATACAGTAAGCGGTCGAAATGTGACTTTTGTCTATATCAATTAGCTTTGTTAGCGCATTGCGTAATTAACAATCTATTTCTAAAAACTGATACATTACCCTTCATCATTCATAAAGATGTAAATTCATTCTTTCATTAAATTTATTTTACTTTTTCACTCATTCATTTCGGTATCCTTATCCTCTAGGTGTCTGGGCATCCCTAAAGGATTCTACAGACAACATGGCTCTGTTCAGTCACCTCAGTCACGAAACTATTCAGTACTATAAACATTTATGTAAATCACTATTTGTCTGTATCCTTCGCAAAAAAAAATCAATTGCAACTGTAATAATTGTTTTATTCTAATTTGAACATCGGAAACAATTTATAACATTGTGTGGTATTGTTTATTTTCTCTAGTTATACTGGAAAAAAATTTTTAGATTTTTCATTAATCTTTCTTCAGTAAATATTTTTTGTTAAAGATGAATCAAATGTGTTACATATTTATTGCTTTTACAATATTCTTTTTTTTTCTTGTAGCCGCACTGTGTGGTATAGTCGGTATTAAAGATTTCTATGACACGGAATGGGTCGACAACGTGC
>JAYMFW010172806.1:0-14299 GCA_036785005.1 Tubulanus punctatus
CTGTATCAAAAATAAAATATTTACAGGTACATTTTTTGCAGGTACAGATTGTTCCTTTGAAAAAAGAGATTGCAACAGAGACAGTTTTACACAATATATGTAGCCACCTTTTGATCTCAAAATGAACTGGGCAAGGATATCAGCAGCAAATTTGTATCAAAAATAAAATATTTACAGGTACATGTAGTTCATTAAAACAAGGAGCTGGAGAATGCAACAGAAACAGTATTACACACATGCACATGAAGCTACCTTTTTTTATAAAAAAATGAACTGGCAAGGACATCAGCAACTATAGAATACTAGAAGATTTAAAAATAAAATTTTTACGGGAAGAGATAGTCATATGGCTTGAGAAAATTTAAAACATTTTAGTCAGATTAGCGGTTCGAATCCCACACAGGTTAACACAATGTTTTTCGGTGACTTTGAAGGGGGCATCTCAAATTTAGGGGGGACTGGATCCGCCCTTGGTAGGCCTCATGCATTTGACATAATATCTTGATTTAGTTTTTTTCCAAATTTCAATTGATTAGAATGAGGATCTTAGGCTATCCAATTTACATCTAAAGATCTTCATATCATATCTACATATAAAAACTCACCGGAAAAGTATAGCACTTAATTCTTTTTAGAAATTGTCTACTTATATCCTTTATTTTGAAAAATTCTCAAAATAAATATATTTTCAAAGGGGGTACCATCCTATGGATGGCCAAATGGACTCATGATATGAATTAACCGCCCGATATGTTTCGATTGAGAATGACCTATAAACTGAACACCGCTTTCGACTCTATTCAGTAGGCACGAATCAGACTAGCTGTAAGAAAAAAAGAGCGGCAGATGACTCATACCGAGCAGCAAACCAGAACCTGTTCAACTGCGCAGTATATAGAGCGGCTAGACGGAACTTCGAGACTGACATTACGCCATTATAAGCGAGTCTATTCTTATTACCACTGTGTGTATTTAGCTTTTTGGGAGCATCTGTACACGTAAAGGTAAGTTACTCCACAAATGTGGTTGGTTTGTCAAGTAGGAACGGTTGAAAACTAGAATTAGCATCAGACAAGCATCCCCATCAAATTAAGCGGTGGTATTCAGTGGCGTTGTCTGTCTACACGTATGTGTATGTATACACATGATGGTCGGTGTGGTAGCAGTAGTGGTAAAAGATACTAGTGCTACTAACGAGGGCAGACTAGGCCACATGATAGACCATTGTTTCAATTGCGGTAATGAAGATGACCAGGTATGGCTCCAAGGAGGCGAGCCAGCCCGGTAACCCTCCCTTTTTTGCCAGATTTAGAGAAGGATTACGAAGTGAAGTTGATATATACTTTCTAGAAAAAAATATCACACATTTTTTGCATTCAAAATTGCTGAAATTGCACATTAAGTGGTCGGAATTTTCCAAATTTTCTTCATATGATATATTATGATATATGATGGCAATACTGAGAAAATATTTCATGTGGGCCTTGATATGTTTTGACAAAAGGAGACCAGGATATTTGTACTTCCAGTATGGATATGTGATTATGTAATCGATTAGATATTCCAACATGAATATATTGTATATCACAGAATATAGGCTATGATAACATTTACATTGGAGTTATAGATTATAGAAAACATGTGCTATTCATTACAGGTTCATTATGACATCCCAGGCAGACAAGGTCGTTTTGGTAAATGCAGAGGAGGTACATCCTGTGCAACAAGCATGGGGACAGCCACCAGCATACCCAGCGCCTATGCATGTATACACTGCCGGATACCAACAGGGCGTTGAGACAACTGGAACCCGATCACCAGCTGTCAATTCAGGATTGCATGGTTGTGGTGCAGTTCAGATAGCAATTGGTGTCATTTCATTTTTCATTGGTATTCTTGAATTATGCATGGGTATCGTTAATTACAATTTCTACAACTTCTGGTGCCCGTTGTGGTTGATTTTGGCTGGGGCCTTTGCCGTCGCAGCTGTCAGAAGAAGGATGTCCGGAAAAGGTTTCATCGTAACAAGTATGGTGTTCAGCATCATATCCTCCATCAGCACATTCGTTTCACTGATGATTGCTGCCACGTATGCTGTATCCATTGGAACCTTCCACGAAAATCTCTGTCAACAATTCACCAAAATGAATGTACAACTGAATGGACTACCCTCTGATGACGAAATTAACCATTCATCGAGAGCAGTTGCCAGTGATGTTGTCGAAAACATGCGCTTCATCACCTGTGATCGCCACACTTTCATGGTGACCCTACTCGTAATCGACACTATCCTTTTTCTGACGGCATTCATCACTTCAATCGTACAGTCGGCATTTTGCTGCAAGGCAACTTGCTGCGCTCGCAGAAATAATCGAGCATTCTAAATGGCTGCCGATAGAAACGACCGTTGCGTCTACCGAGTAAATCCATTCTCTTCTATACATTTGAGAGAATTTCTGAATCTCCGGTGAATAAATTTACTTACTACCTACGGCGTTCATGTTCTATAGTCCATATATATTGTTATATCCATCATATATTTCCACCTAGGCTTTAAGTGTCTTCCTTTTGCATTTTATTATGTGTACTCGAGTATAGACGTCCGATGCTGGTGTAGGTGTTCTGAAAATGAAAATGCATGTGGAATTATATTCCTGCAATTGAACGCCAGAGAATGGCTGTGTAATTTGTTAGAAGAGTATGATGTATATTACGTAATTTTGTGTTCTATCTTCTATAGTGTGCTTTGTAATTGAGAAGAAAAATTAATTTTCAATTTTTGTATCAAACTGATCAATTTATCTAAGATAAAATAACTGAAAAAAAACATATTGTAGAACAATTCTTCTAGTAACATGTAATCAACAATTAAAATACATATACGTTATCTAATGGCTTGAAAATTTATTTGGTTAACCAGGGGCTCTATGATATCTGCAGAGAGGAAGCTGAAAATTATATTCCAAGACGACAGGGCAGTGGTGGATCTAGGAAGAGTGTCCACGGGGGGATTGGGACCCCGCCCCTAATAATATAAAGTGTCCTTCAAAAAGTGGTGTAAAATTTAGGGATTCATTTTTTTTAAATATTTGGTAATTTATGACCCAAAGTACTGTAAATTGCATCTCCAGAGGTCTATTTTTCAAAATTTTCTGGGAGAAGACCCCAATACCCCCTCCACTGAGCGTCATTAAAGCGCCTGTTTGATACAGGGCTGACAAAATTAAAGGTGCCCTAAATATAGAAGAAATACCCAACCCCTAAGGAAATCCTGGATCCGCCTCTGCGGGGTTCAATCTAAGCACTAGTCCGATCGACTTGTTAGTTCGCGGGTAAAGTGGATTTATTTTCTTAGATCGAACCCAAGACGGTCAACATACTTGATTAGACTTTAAATTGGAAATTTACAGTTAATCGATGAGTCGAAAAGTTCAATTACAAGCAATTTGCCTTTCATCGGCCTTTTCTGGTCAAGTTATTTTCTAAACGTTCACCCAAGTGAAATAAACTCCCACCAACAAGCACGTGTTCATTCGACATAAGGAACAACCAAAAATTTACAAAGTTGTTTTCCTCCATTGCCTGAAGTTCTCGGGCGGTCTCTCCTCCAACAACGTAGCAACTCCTCAAACATACATATTAAATCTGTTTTAACAATTCTAATTGATGCATTATGCCTGTGGACAGAAAGCCGTCAGTTTCAATATCTCCAAGGAACTAATCGTCGTTAGTATTTTGTCTTCTGTGACAGCCCTTGGGGTAATGGGAAAATGCAGATCGGGTATCATGAAGCACGTGCTCGGCGTGGAGCATGAAATTACGTCGAAATGAAATTTGAGTTCTGAAATAATTGTCAACGAGTTGCGTAATATTTTTTCGGCAGCTGTAAGGATCTTCGCGACTGGTCGTACACAAAATATTTTGATACTCCATGAACATTTGGTAACCCGTACCGACGGCTCTGCTGGTAACGGAACAACACTGCAGAATTCTCAAAAGTTGCGTATTACATGTTCTTCATCCAGGCAGTTTTCTAAGGATGAAGTCATATGAATAACCTCAGCCGTTTAAGCCGGTAAGTTCGAAGGATTAGGTCGAACAACGAAATTTTACGCCGATAAACAAAGTATATGAGCTAGCTGCTGCTGGATTCCAGGCTCGTAAGAGGGGTGTGATATTAAGAAAATGTGGACATATATACCTCGTTGACACGGGGAGGGGGTCTGGGAAAACTTTCCTCCGGAAAAAGTTTCTGAATATTGAATTCAGGAGAAGCGTTCCTGTTAAACATGATCCTGAATGGATCGAATTTGGGACACATATTTTTAACGGTCAGACATCCGTGCGTCGACCCGAGACAGCGCAAAGACAAAACGGTTTGGGGCCCTACCCTACCAATTTGTGTGATAATTAGATGTGCCGAGAAGCGTTTCATCCGATTTTAGCCAGTATTTTGCTGTCTGAAATGAGTTCAGATACCACTTTATCTGGGCCGATTTTCGGTGTCGTCGACAATTTCATATAAGCCCTGGTTGAGAATTAAAGTGCTGTAGAACCATACTTGTCCCGCCTAACGCATAAATCAATTTTAAATCGTTTCGTGTGCTTAACTTTTAAGTATTCAACTTGATTATTGGTCAGAAATCTGTCGGTGCCACTGCAGTGTTGTAGTGTAGGCCTACGGGTACGTCTGGTCAGGTGGAACTCCTACTGAACTCGCAGACTGTTCATTAGATCATTGTTACTGTTTGATTTTGACTACTTACAGAAATATGTTGTCTAAAGACAAAAAATCAACAAAAAGTGAGAAAAAAATTGCGGACCTCAAATTTTATGGCGGAGGGGGTGCACTCGCATCCCCCTTGCTACGGGTCTGGATTTCGTATATATCTATCATTAAGTTGCGATTCCTGGATTTAACTGAACTTTAAAGTACCTTGTTCTAGGTCGTCAACCTAAATTTGCAGCTACCATAGTCTTTTGTGAATTTAGAAATATATTTCCTATGAATGATATGAAAATAGGCCGGCCGATCCGAATACAGTTTTACTTTCATTCTCTTATCATATGTTTGACCAATTTTTCTTTTATTGCTGGCTCGATCATGTACGTTTTGAAGCACGGGACATCCCAACGTGACGTCTTCAAATCTAGATATAAATGAAAATTTAAAAGGCCGGTCTATTTCAGAACACCCACTCTTCTTCTTGCATGTTGAATTCACTTCAATTAGAACACAACATCAGTTGCCTCTTAATTTCGTATGATGATATCCTCAAAAGGAAATGATAAGTTAACTGAGCTTTAATAGACAAATTCCCTTAATTAAACTGATATTTCCCGTTGTCTGAATCATAATGGTTGGCATCGAAATGCACAATGGGGTTTCCTTGTGTCTCAGGTGTTTAATCAAGACTGCAAATGGTTGTCCTGGCGCATGCGCATATTTGAAACCGCCACAAGATACACATGCGCGCATACACTATTTACCAATATTTTATGAATTAATTTGAAATGAGGAGGAGCGTGATGTCACAGTGTTTGGCCCCTTATAAATACTGCCTCACTGACTCGTGAGTTTATAAGATAATTTGTCGAGTAACCGGTGACAGCATGGCCGAAAGAATGGAATACAGACTTCCACAACTACCTTCAGTTTGGTATCCAAATTACTACTACATGTACGCAGCCCAACTGTCCGCGTTAGAGGGTCAATCGCAAACATGTAGCCCCATATTTTGGCCGTATAGAAGGACTCACTCGAGAGGGAATTTGGCGAAAGAATTTAACGACGAACTTTCAGGTCAACAGACGATTCGACAAAATCACACCGCAGATAGTTATCGAACAATTAGCGATCAAAAAATGAACTATAATCGCAGTAAAATGGGTTTCAACATCGAGGACATTTTACAGCCTGATAGAAGTTACTCATCCGAACAGTCGAATTCAAGTGATGATCAGTCATCAGCCGAATCTAGTCAAAAGAACAGTAGCTCGTACAACAATATCGATGAAACTGATAATTCATATGAAAATCAAGTTAAAAGTTTGGTTGAAAGAAATTTGGACGGTCAAGATGTGTACTACTCATGGTTAAACTGCACCAGATATAAACCTCCGAAACTTCAGCGTACGTATCAATTTATTTCTTTTTTTGTTTATTCAAAGGAAGAGTCATTCTGTGTTAAAACCTTTTGTTCAGTTTTTTTTTGCTTTAAAGAATAATTTTAAAAAGATCAAACATCATTTTCTTTATAAAACTGTTTGAAATATTCTAAAAACGAAAAATCAGAAATCTTAATAACACAAGTCAAGATGCAAACAGAGGCGTGCTCCTTTGAGTTCCGCTAAAATGAATAATTTTAGTGTCAAATTCTGAAAATATTCTGGCGGTCTATGAGTGCCAAAACTTTACTTTAATTCTGCTTTTAAGAAGAGTTCTCAAAATAAAATGCTGGTGGTTGTTCCATCTTGTTAATCGATCAGTTCATCTGTCAAACTTGCAACACTTATTTGCCAGAGTCGAGTGTATGGGGATGTATTTTTTTTTTCATTATCGAAAATCTAATTAACATTCTAAACTAAAATCGGATGTTGGGATTGAGAGAATGTGAGGGATATGATGATTTAATAGCGAGATCCCAAAAAAATTTGAAAATTCCTAAATTTTACGTATAAATTCGTCCGAAGACGGCAGTTCATTTTCTAATGTAACATATTTTGTGTGAATATTGTGGTTTTATTCTTCTAAGTGACTTATCGATATCGCAGTTAACATCACCACTGTAGGTCATCTTTGGTATTGCCAACGGTCAAGAATTATCGCTGTCGGGATGTCAAACTCGAAACGTCCGCGGACTGTCCTGCCCCGGAGCTCCTTTAGGACAGCGCCGTTCCGGCCATTATGGGCTATAATTACCAATTTACTGGTGGGAGGTTTCCGTATGCGGGATGGTTTTTATTTCGGTCAGTAATTACGATCTTGCGGTTCGAAACCTAATCATTCCTTGTATCAACTTGTTTGCCAAATCTGAGCAAACATTTTCATAATTATAGACAATTAAACGAAAATTTCTTGTCTTTGAAATTGAATACGAGATAATAGTTCACGAATCATCGCCACCACAGGTGCGACTTGGACGTTCATGGAAACAAAATTCTACAGAAGCTATTTATATCCAGGTGCATGAAGGAACCGACTAAACTTCGAACAGAATAGAAATAAGATTTCATATTCCATCATGGACATAATTCAGTTAATGAAGTCCTTGATTTTATCCAAGAATATTTGGGGGCCTTTATATTCATAGATATGTTTGATATGAATGTAAATGTCGGTGCAATTCGTTTTTAATCGTTTTTCGACCCGAGACAGTTACCGTCATCAAAGGTTCAATTGAAAAGTTTTGAAGTCACTCTCCGATTTAGATTCTAATTTAACTAATTGTTCATTTGAAATTGAAAGATTAATTTCTCTGCAACTTTCACACACGATTGAACCTTGTGTAATTAAAGTGCATGCCAGTTTTCCCAGTGTGAAAACCCTTCATTTCGTGATTAGAATTTCTTTTTTGATTGATGAGTGCGGTCGCTCATTTTCAACAATTCAGCGGCTTTAATTGTTTGAAACACGCCCCCTGGTGGGTTATTGATTTACACGGTCCTTATTTGCCCGTTCATCTGGGCAATAAACTGACTTCGGATATGATTTCTGGTGTCTGAGAACAGTTACGGCAACATATGTCGGAGCAATCTGCCGGCATTTCAATCACCGCCGATAATTATCAATTACTTAGCTTTTAATTTATCTGGATTTGTGACAAAGGTAGTTTCTGACGCAGCGTGAATACAGCAGGTCCTCTAACAGGGATCAACAGGCCCCTAGTTGCGATACACGTGGACTCAGACAGTTGTCTTCGGGGTAAACACCCTCGTGAAACCTGTCCTCATCCCACAGGCAATTTTTACACAATACTTAGTTATGAGTACTTATCGCCATATCTCAGCTGGACCAGATGGGTACTTATTTCTCGTCGAATCTTTGATAGAAGAACAACAAGAAGATTGATTGAGAAACAAACTTGTAATCAATCACCGGCAATTTGGGCAACAGCATTTTTGTCATCAATATGTTCATTTTCTGGATTAGATCACAGCAATCACCTGCCTCATCTCATGGTGTCATCATTTCTTTTATTTCTAAAAAAGTAGTTTTCCTAGAAAATGGTATTCTCAGTGTCACGCGTTAATGCATTACTTGTTTATGTGATATTGTCTATCATCTAAGTTTATCATTTTGTTGATGATGACATCGGTCGCACACATTTCGAATATCATCAGCCAATCAGCGATTATCGCCTCTTCAAATTATGATCCAGAGCTGCTGCAATGGTGATGATGATAACGATGATAATGATGATAAGAATCAATTTGTTTAATTTGAACATGACTCCCATAACCAGGTGTTTGGTCACAAAACACGCGTGCGTCCATAATCGACTTGTATTAATGGACAGACGTGATTGTGTTAATGCGTTTCACTTTGAAATCATAGAATTTAATAGCTTAGTTCCGCACTGCCTCTTACATAAACCGAAGTTGACGCTTTCAAACAATGATGAATTAGTGAATTGATATCACATTTCTCGAATGCAGTAACACTAAAATTGAAAGCTAATTAATTATAATCAGGAATTGAAGTATCTGAGTCTATTATTCTGTACGTCTGAATGTCAACTTCTCAGATAATGATGTTGATGAAAATAGTTTATTTGTGTTGAAAGATTCACATATTAATAACTAGGTCTACACTGGAACTATTTAAAAATACGCTGATGTATTAGTTTTTTGGATATCTTATTTCCACCTAAAGAAAATATTTTCGGAGTGATTTTTGTTATTTAAAGGGGGAATGGAAACCATTTTGAGAGTCGATTCTCCGAAAAATTATTTTTGGAAATATTTCGAGTTCTTTCAATTTGCATTTCGTTGTTTTAAATGTTATAACCTCATTTATGACAATAGTTATTTAAAAATACATATGCGAAAGGGGAATTCGTTTTTGCGTAATTTTTGCATCTTCGATTCTTCGATCGTCAACGCAACCATTGACCTTTTCCAAGAGACTGTTGTATATCGTTTCTAGCTGCATTGCTACGGAGGAGTTAACCAAGCCAAGACGACGGGAACCGGCCTACGGGCGTCCGGGCTCACGATTATAGTCCAATATCAAAACGACAGGAAACCCGACACCATGACGGGAAAACATGAATTATTGTGTCCATCAAAATTGATGAAAACTTTATGATTAGCGCGATTCACAAGCACTGTGTTCATGACATTAATTGCAAACAAATGAATTGCAATGTGAAACCCGTGTATAATTACAACAGCCGCTGATTAATTAGTTTACTAACGCCATTTTTGTCGCCTATTGTGTTTTGATTTGTATATTTATGTACACTATAATGTCGTGTTCAATTAAAACCTTTCAGTTTTGATAACAACGGTGTATTTTTTAATTTTCACACGTGTCTGTTTTTCTTCGAACAGGTCAAAAGAAGAAAGATGGCGGTGGGCAGAAGAAACGAAAACTCGGGCGAAATCCACGGGTGCCATTTACTCAGCACCAAGTCAGCAGTTTAGAAAATAAGTTTCACCAAACCCGTTATCTGAGCAGCATGGATGTCGCCAGTTTGTCAGCTTCTTTAGATCTTACAGAGACCAGGGTAAATATAACCTAAAATGACATACTTAATATCCACTTTTTAGAGTGCCAAAATCGCCTTTCACCATACTCATGGGAGTTTAGGGCGTGAAGGAAGTGAAGCTGCCAAATTGCTCGTGCTTGGAACTTCGTCATTTTTACCGATTCAAAAGTTTGAAAATAATACAATACACTTTACTTGTGGTATATCCAGCCATGTCATGATTGTAATCATTCATTTCAATTCCTGAAAAAGATTCATTATACAATAGAACCTGAACGACGTTCTGGAAGTATAAGTTGTATTCGTATTGAGGGCATCGTTTGCTCTCTTCTCAATTTGCTTCCATTCTCAATTCCTCAGGATATTATCATAAAGTATTTGCAGAAGAAACTAGATTTGAATGCAGTCTCATCCGGAACCCGCCGGTATTGCTGGAAAATAAACACAATAATTGAATAATATCGCCAATTCGTAGAATAAAACCGGTTTCAAACCATACACGAACACCATAATTTCATGAACGTAGCGAATATCAGCGGCCGTGGCGATGGCTTGATAGTTTATTTTTTTGAAATCTTTACTGAAATAATCTTAACTCAGGTGATATGATTTTGAATACAATAAATTGGTTTCTGTGTCTTTATTTCGAAATGAATATCAACGCATAGGTAAACTGTTTGCTAAAACGTTTCCGGCCAAACTCTTAAGTTCTCATATTTTACAAGACACGCGCCTGCAGGTAATCTAGTAAGCAGGAATTAAGTGGTCGTCACATCTTTCACTACTTGAATAGACTTCATTTGGCAAAGCGTTTTGACCCGAAGCATTTGGCATGACGGCACGCGTGCTAAGTTAAAAAATTCACCCATTCTCATTTTCCAATAGCTCGTCTTTTGTACAACGAGACTGAAAAGTCTATCAACGAAATCGACAAAAAACAAGGGTATTATTAGCGTATTATATGTAAGAGTTTACAGTTGCACATTCAATAACATCTAATGGTGTGGAAAAACTGTAATCTTTTATCTATTTATCTAATGAAACTGGGGCTGCGTCCATGGTTATGGATATATAACCTTTTATCTCTATTCTCTGACGGTCATTGTCATCTTATGAAAAACTGATATGAGAAAAACATAGGCAGAAATGTCACTACTTCGCATCAATGAATGTTTAAAAACTTCTATCTATTTTTGTAAATATTCATTTTTATCAGTTTTTATCAAATCTTTTAATTTTTTTCAGGTGAAAATCTGGTTCCAAAATCGAAGAGCTCGCGAGAGACGGGAACGCGATCAAAAAGGATGTGCTTCAAAATCTATCGATCGAAAACCACAAAATACATTGCACCCTAGTGGCGATACCTCCAAACAAACATTCGGTCCCTTGCCTCCCAGTAGTGTGGCTTCAGCACAGTTTACCCACGCAATAAATCAGAACAACTATTCGGCGTTCAACCCTGTATGAATTATCATAATAACAGTTTCGTTAAATCCAAATTATTTTCTGGACGGTGTACTGTATAAGTTGTATTCAAATATGTAGCAGTGTCTAATGTTGATGCATGCATTTTTTCTGAGACATTGTTGTTTCAAATGCTTTTTTTCAATTTTTAACTGATGTTAATGACAAAATATATTTGTTTATTGATGAAAATTCTGAAAAATACACTACGTTTAAGACACGCAGTTTGTTGAGACATATCATACTCTTGCTCATGTACATGTATAATATAATATAGTATACCTCTATGTTTTACCCTCTTCGCTAATTAATGAAGAAATATTATGAAAGAGGTTCAAGTAGAAATTGTGTCTTAAATTCACGAAAATATAACCGGGAAAATATTATTGAGAAAAATATATATATTTCCTTTTTCTTTGTTGTCACTCATGTGGAAGGAGTTACAAAACATCCGATGGTAAAGATGTGCATCATTTTTATGGCAATATCATCTTTTAATCATGGGGAATCGCTTTACGAAAATACATTCGCACGTATTATAAAATGAATTGGTTTTAACAATTACTCAAGAGGAAGCCGCATCTGCAATATGTCATTCATCTATATTGCCACAATTTCTACAAACAGATATAACTTGTCTATGACAATCAATTTCGACATAAGTGGATGAGAAGAAAGATATTAAAAAACCGACTCTAAACGTGTATAATGCATGATAGCAGGCATTTTATTGATGATAATGGAGATTATTTGCTATTTACGAACATTGGTATATGACTAAGTAAGTGACAATTGATTGAATTGCCGCTACTTGAATTACGAGGATAGATAACAAGGATTGTTTTCAGCAACAGATTGATGTACAGAATGATCGTTGTTGCTGCTTCGTCTCTTTGTGAAAGCTTGGAGTAATCATTGAATTAATCATTGACTACTCCAAGGTGAATGGGAGTTAGAAGAGAGTTACCAGCATAGAAGTCCCTAAACGAAAGATAAAGCAACGACCCAATGTGGTCTATCGAATGTTTTCATTGATCCTTTTATGAGAGATAAAAATTGAATTCCGATATCAACTAACATAGTAAAAATTACGTCATTTTAAGGTAAGGATCAAATAAATTAAATCAGGCAGCGCAAGTAAGACATCTTAATTTATTATTGAAATCTTTAACAGCCATTTCGTCAAATTTTTGATTTTGCCAAAAAAATCGCGGTCATAAAATATTTTCTACATGATTATCATACCAAACCAAAATAGATCAAGCTGAAAAACAAATTAAGTGTCCGTCGAAGGACACGCTCTCCTGTCTTAACCTCTGTAAATTTGAAGAAATTCGGAGCTGTCATTTTTTAATAAGAATGGTCAATTCAAACTATTCAAAGATCCATGATGAATTATTGGGTTTCATTAATGCTCAATTTCTGAAAGAATAACCCATAGATCTTTTATTCTCAAACTTTTAAAATTCAACTAGTAAAACTTTACAGAATGGATTTATCTAATGTGTTAGCTGAGACATGACTTGATAAAGTTGAGCCAACAATCGGATGAAATTCTTTTCAGAGTATGTTACCTTTTTATGCACCGTGTATATGGAAATGTACGATATGGCTTTCATATATGAAGGGAAGACTTACGTATTATATATTTGATAAACGTTCAAGTCATCTGATTTACCTAGAAATGAGTTTTGCCGGCTATATAAATGGAACATACGGGGACGCAACAAAAAATGGTCGAATAAGCGCTGAAAGACACAGTCACAAAAAATAACACTAAAATCAATTCGTAAAATGATTTTCTACCGAGGATAGTTAGAGACTCGTATATGTTCAACATGAAAAACGCCAAATATATAACATTTAGAGAAAATGGTAACATGTGGAAAAAATCAGAACGTCAATGCCTTAGAAAACCAAGAAAGCAAAATAATTCAAATTCAAACTGCGGACGAGTCCACTTCAAATGAATACCCTCAGGAAGTGATATCACAAAAACCATCTCAAAATACAGTTAATTAATATCATGAACATCCACTTATCAGCGTGATTTGGTATAAGTTCCGTGTTTTCATTAATTTCCGCCAGTTCGCCTACGTATCGCGTGTTTTGCCGTGAAAAAGATAATAGATTAAATTAAGGAACCTTGTTACCAATTCTGATACATTAGCCGCATTTATCATGTTTCCGCTCAATCTTAACCTTGGTTTCTCTTGTTCGTAAAAAAATGACGTCAAAAGAATTCAAACAAAAAATTGCCGTGTAAGGAGACGAGGTAACATTAACCCTGACCACTACGCGTGGCCACGGATTAAATTCTACCCTCAGGTTGATTAGTTGAGTCTCCCGGCAAATGAACGAAAATCTGATACGATTACGGTTGGTTATCACACCTCTACAAGAATAGTTCAATAAACCATAGCGGGACCAAATAATTCTACAATCCGATGGCCAAAAGTTGATAAGTGACAGCTATTTAGCGCAAAGATTGTTTATAGTTTTTTTACGTACGTGACAAATTTTCCATCTCGACGTTACAACATTAGAGCTAATTTGTTTTCATTACTCATTTCTGTGACGAAGATGGCGAAATTATAATCACGCTAAGTACCATATTGGTAGAGTATTCTATGCGTTTTTCAAAAACTGCACATATTTTGCATTACAGAATGGGACATTAGTAGATTACATACAAGAAATCAGACGAGTTGCTTCTTACTGATGTACGTACCGAATTATGTTAATATCGCTTGTAAGTTGAGGAAAATATCATGTAGCTCAAAGAAAAGCAATTTCCTCAAGTGAGGAAATTGATCCAACAAAACAGATGATGATTATATACCTTGAATTAACTGAATCGTGGTGTCGTGACATTTTTCCCGAGATAGCTCTGACAGATATGTATCTCAAAACGCTGTATCTGACCTTCTTATAAACCTCGCATCCTACGACTTTCCGTCGAGTAGCGATTCTTTTAGAAGAAAATAGACTAACGCGTGACCTTTCTTCAGTAGCATTTATTCAATAAAATTCATTTATTTGAAATCGTATTTTCCATGTGTTCATATTCTTCGGTTATAAAGTGATCTAACACAGTATGTGAGGCTTTTGCCCTCAGATGC
>JAYMFW010172807.1:4969-16449 GCA_036785005.1 Tubulanus punctatus
TGTTGGGTCTGATGATACGGTCAACTTCTTTGCTTCATATTTTCCCATGTTACTGCACTGAGGTGACGCGTATTAACTATCTGATATCACCGTGCATTTGTACTGAAATAACATTTCGATATTGAGGTGTTTTTGTATGCAACAATACACAGTGTATAATTATGGGCGGAAAACTGTCAGCGATTATTGAAAAATTTTCAAAAACAATTTGAAATTCTACAGCTGTTTTATTGCGTATCGTATTAGTCAGTTGGAACAGAGGGCATAGGACGCGTGCAGACGACCCACTCACCTAAAAAGATTCAATTTGTAAGTGAACGATTTCATCATGAAAAAAATATGTGCTAGTGATTATGTATTGTGCAGTAGCCATGGATTTTTATTTCATCTGTTCACTTGAAAACTTATGATCAATTGTTAGTCACTGAATAGTAACCGAGATAATAAAATAAGTTACGTCTTTGACAGAGCCTCGCGATCATTAAGACGATTTTATAGGTCTAATTTCTTGAAAAACCTATAGTTTACTGTCAATTTACTTCCCGATTTCGACCATAAAACCGAATAAAAATAACTACATCCGCTCAAGTGACGGATCTAAATGTATTACATTTCTGGAAATAGTGTCCCAGCAAGAAGATATATTATCGAATTGATGAGAAACTCTACGAAACATAATGAGAAGTTTCATCAGAAAATTATTGAAAGCACGATTAATATGAATATTTTGTGAGTTCGGAGGAAGCCGCAGTCAATCATTACTGTAAAGCATCAATGAACAAGCCGTCAAAATTTTGTGATTAATGTTTCTATATCTTAACACGCGGTCACAATCAAGTAAAGGACTACGATGATTGGGAAAAAGCAAGATAATGTGCCATTAAATGCAATGTTCTTCCTTACTACGACACATTCTCAATCGCTGCAGGTTTTTCCAGACAGGCGAATGGTTCCATATTTCCTCGTCCAAAATCGGTTTTCTGTCTGAATTAGGTACTGACATACTCGAGTGGATTGAAAACTGGTAATGCGCATGGAACCGGATACAAAAAAATGTCACACATTATGCAGATGCAAATCGTGACATGTTCATTCTATATTTTGGTTGTTACGAGATACAACAATCCATTTTCAAAAGCCATAGCTTATGTTATTTGAAATGGATTGATGAAATAAGCATAGTTACTGTGACCGAATGGCGGAGAAATTAACTGAAATAACAAGTTTATTCAAGATGTGACCAAGGGGGCAAAACTCCCGATATATCCGTTTCCTAATAACTTATTTTCTACTTTCCAAACATGCTGAAATACCTGCAGTCGTTCATCCTTGTGGTTATGTTTTGCCTGAGATTCTGACTTCATGTCAACTGATCTAATAAGTGAAGGTAAATCGGTAATTCCTCTAGATACGTTGTATATTTTTGTATATTTTCTCTGGCGTCATATTGAATGTCAACTGCTAAGGTGAGAACAGTTAATTGATTTGAATTGCAAGCTACATATTACATTTTTTTGGAAAATTCCTCATAAGCTACGAATGTCATCCTTCTGTCTAGAGGTAGTGAGATGGTAGTTGCAGGAGAGGGGGATTTAATATAATTTAGAAGTTTCTGGCAATATCAGAGCTGCAGAATGAGACTGATTCGAGGTTGGTTGGTTATTAAATCCATGCGTGCGTGTTTAAGTTATTGCAGTTTTTCCCGTAGACAGGATACAACTGCAGGGATGATAATAATATCATCAAACGACAGTCCGGGTTTGTGTTTTATCCCTTGTCTATCGACAATATTGTATTGTAGTATTGTAGTACATTTGTGTATGATATGAAACGTTTTTCACGATTTCTCTTTATATGCGATACAACAAAAACCCGACAGCCGAAAAATTACATGAGAAACTAGCTAGTTAACTGATTTTTTTTGAAAACATGATTTTCGTGACTTTGAGTCCATGCCCGTGACGTTACAGAAACCAGCCCAGAAACATTCGAACACAACATTAAAAGACACTTAAGCCATGGCCAATAATTACATAGGGACCATTGACGTCATATCTAAGGACGGAATTCACTAGGGGATGTCCACTTCAGAGAGGCTTCTATCAAGGGGATTCTGGACAGGAAATCACCTAGCGTCTTTTCCACGCCGTCTCTTATCTTACGAAAGCAGATTGGAAAGCTTTTTTCAGAAGATCTGAATTGGCCCGACACGGTATCAGCACGAAAGTGCATATGTTCGTTTTTGATCGATCAACGTTAGTCTCGAAAATGCAGGCGCCATCATCGTATTATATCTTAAGACCGAATCAGTCGAGTAGTAAATTGAATAGTCTATTTACACACAGAATCCGTGCGTTAAGGGCGTCTCGTATTCGACTCGTATTGTGGTGGTTAGGGCAGTCACATCACCAGATCTAGTTAATTTGTGTTGATAATTGATTTAGTGTATAGTATACAAATATTGACCACACAAAGGTGAAAAATTATCTGTTCCACAATAGAACAAAAATTCGCCGGTATGGTATAAGGTCAAATGCTTCACCGATATATGACTCCGGGGCTTAAATAACGGAAGTTATCTAACGTTTTCATATTTGCAGTTAATTTGACCAGGAGCGAGTGATATTGTTTACTTAGTTATGTGAACCTACCTGTTTACCTCAGCTATTTGTTCCTGTTTTCCGTTGTTGTATCGTTTTCGATCCAGTTCCATGAACAACGAATCCGTAATTTGACTAGGCTAGCTTCCTGTTACTCGGTATAAGTTACAACGCATTAGGGTCGAACTTAAATTTCAGCAGCTATGGGCTATATATATCGCTTTTTTCATATTTGTTGCCTATACAGATGATGATTTATTCACACAATGACGTTTTGATTTAAGTATATCAAAGTACCAACATATGTACATTGCACAGACATTCGAATTATCACCTGCCAGCTATCCAGACAAACATTTAAAATCAATTCGAAACAGTTTTCCATATAGATATATATCCCCTTAGCATAACCATTGATACTGAAATCTAAGCATCTGCGTAAAATTAATCTTTCGACCAGTTGCTGCCATAATCCTGTTTACAAAGCTGGGCCTTTAGGGGATTAATGTTGCTCTTTCATAGAACAATAACTAAGTCCAGATAAAGCAGCGCGGATTTTACATGTATATACATAGATTATGAATTGAATCAAAATACATTTTGTCTTGATCTCTACAGTCGTAAAAGCGAAAATCAAAGTTGATAGATATTAAAGTGACATATCAGTTCAACCTGTGAGCAACGTCTGCTGAGGTCGTTAGGATCTGCTGCCTGATCAATTCTTGTAGTAAATCGTCCTAGACGTTCTCTGGGCAACAGAGGGTGGACTGGACATTTATCGTTTGACACTCAGAAGCCAGCCCACAATAAAACTTCAAAATTTCATCAGATTAGTTATATAGTATGGATCTATGCAGTAACAGCGTCCTGACTATAGATTAATTTTGTCTGGGGCCACAGTTGACTTTCCATGCATCATGTCAAGTATCATTTGTAATATTCAAATCAAATACCTATATTCATATATGACAAATGAATAGAAATCGAATTTGTTCGATTTATTATCATAACTATTTCATTTTTTGCTGTGGTTGGATGTAAACAACGTTTTGATTCGTAACCCAGTGCTCCAGTTGCCTGGTGCTTATTTTTCCGGGATGAAATATTTGAAACACATCACAAGTCAAGTTTATTATTCTCTCGACTTTTCATTAATGATATGTTTTCCGGATCTTATCATTGGAAGACGATGGAATATTGTCAAGGATATAGATTTTAAATATTATGACACAATAGGTCGTATAGATATATATAACTATTTTACTACAAATAATTTTAAACCGATACTAACAGCTACCGGTTTCATATTTTGATCAATAGCAACTACAATGTATTTATTAAAAATCCCACAATGTAAATTTAGGTATAATTATTTATTCGTCACAACGTTTCGGCAGTGAACTCTCTGCCATCATCAGGTGAAAATGAAATTTCAGAGAACGTTGTGACGAATAAATAATTATACCTAGATTTACATTGTGGGATTTTTAAAGATTTGATAGCTCACGGATTTATTGTGATCATTTATCAGTAAAATGTATTTGATAACATAGAACTTTTTTATAAATTATATTCATGGTTAACGAACCACCTTCTACAATACTCTGGTTTTAGTAAGTAAAGTTTTTACTAAAACTTTCTTTATTGATATGGCTGTATCGTGTCGTCAAATATCTCTATAATTGTTCTTCAAGTTTGAGAAAAGTGACGATTTAATGTATCGAAGCTCAAGCACAGATGAAGTCATTAAGAACCATTCTTATTGCTAATTTTAGTGAGGAAAAATGAATATCGATGATGACGAAGAAGTTATTGCTTAAGTTGACAATGTTTACTTAATTTTGAAAACTATCTGAAATATGCGCCGGCGTCACGTTTATACAGATGGTATTTTAATTACGCTATGATCAGAGCCTAGAGTTAATTAAAGCGTTTTTGGCCTGTTGTGTCAGCCAAAAATATTGTCTAATCTCGTCGCTCCTGCCAATCGATAAGTTCCAATTTGTCGCTTGGTATTTATCACGTGATTCACGCGTCAACCTTCTGACCTTGACCGATGTATCATCGTCGTCATTAAATGGTTAGCATTTGAAACTAAACGGCAATTTTTCGAACTCATCGCTTGACTCCGGGGTCGGCCGTTCCTATACGTGATTTATGGCAAACGAACTTCTCAAAGGATTCCGCTCTTGTTTATGCGCGTTAATTTTCATCTTCATAAGACCTCAGTAAGATCGGCGATGAAACGCACTTCGCCGAAGTGCTCAATTTCGTCTTGTTATTCCAGAAGAACAAGACTCCGTAAGGTTACAAAGTGAATCCTGATTTATTACATCCATTGGCGTCACTAAGACACTAAGTTAGTAACTGATTAGTCGGTGGCCACGACATCACAAAATATGATGTTCGGTAGACTGCTGTCAACGTCTGAACAGATACCAAATAGTTGACTAAATTTCAAATCTAGGATATTTCAAAATTAGAATTCAAAACAATATTTTGTGACACAATGATAAGCTTATGTAATTTTAACGAATAAAAAAACACATTCGAACTTTCTAGATTGAGTATGATGAAAATGCCAATGGAAATAGCAAAGGTGGAGGTTGCAATTCGTGAATTAACAGGGATTACAGAGGACTGAAAATGAAAGAAAATCACACGACAAAATTTGTAGGAAACTGAAATCGAAAGATATTGAAGATTGTAAGAGATCGTCAACAATGGAAAATGCAAGAAATGAACGGGCAATAAAATGCTAAAAGATGAATCTTCATGAAATTGGAGGAAACAATCATTACTGGAAAATGAAAGAGTTTCATCCATCTCAAAATGCAGGAAATTTAAAAATGAAGGAATTTTCATGTTAACAACAAGCAAGCACACCCAGTCTCCGCAAGAATACTGGTAAATCAGATTTGGCGTGGTTTTACGATAATTCCACAAATTCATGACGATATTCATTCACCTTTGATAGAATATCACAATATAAATATCACGTGCAAAAATATTCAGTTTCCTGCATTTTCAGATTGGGTGAAACTCTTTCATTTTCCAGTAATGGTCGTTTCCCCCAATTTCAAGGACGTTATTCCTTGAAATTCGGATTTCTGCATTTTATTTCTTGCATTTTCCATCGTTGACAATTTCCTACAATTTCAGAAATGTGATTTTCTTTCATTTCAGTCGTCTGTAAATTCCCGTTAATTCATGATTGGCAAATTCCACCCAGTATGTCCGTTATATCATTTTCCAGCGACCCCATGCATTTAGTAAAAATGACCGATACCATCGAATCATTTTACGTATTATAATCTATAACGCTCACGGCAAAAACCGTCCTAAATGTGATGAACTAGATTTGACATGGTGACTAGAATTTTCCACTCTGGACGTAATTTTGTAGAATCTTGAAAACTTTTTTGGTCACTTTTTTTCACTTACTGCCAGAAGAAAAATTCAATTAAAAACGGCAAAATACCATTAGCCGTGTTATAACGTCGTATTATCGTGTTTGATAGATAAAACTGCCGGAAGATATATTATATTGTCGACATGTAACAAATAATGACAGAAATCGCCAACAGGCTTGGTTGGTTATCTGACTTGTATTAATTTAATTCATCCATGTTTTCCGATTGGCTTGTGGTTTCCTGTTTAGCTCTAAGGATCTCCGCACAGCAAGCTGCTCTTCAGAAGAACATACTGATGAATAATTCGAATTTCTTTTATCAGTGAATCTCTCACACAGAAAAGGCGGAATACCTGTCAATGTGTCATGCAACAGAGTATCTTAATGGTCAAAAAGAAAATTTGTAAAACGAAAAATAGTATTTAGATCGATTTCATAATGATTTAGCTATAAATGGAGTTGCTTCTTTCAAACTCTTCGTCGACGCACCAAAAATGGAACAAATCGTTTCGCACGCATAAAATTTGACAGTCGTAATGCAAAACGCTTTGTTCTATTTTGGTGCGTTCAAAAAAACGCATGCATCAGAAAAACGCAGCAAAAATTGCATTTGGTGTGACCCTAGCGTAACAGCCATATCTGAAACTTAATTCACCCATTTTAGATTGGAATACAAAGGAAATACATTACAATGATAGCTTTGTAATTACATTCTGATTTTTCTGAATATAATAGAAAAATGTGAATTTGAAATTATGGAAATATCCTTTTAACTAAAATATATCAGGCGATTTACAGTGAAACTCTGAACGTATAGGATAGGTTCGTAATCTATTTGAACAACGAATGCGTGATGGTTTAAATCAATCAAGTGTATCCTGAAGGAATGTCGTCGTATTGAAGGAAGTCGTCGATATTAACAATCAACATATACAGCTTCGAGGCAACACCATTATCATTGCTCGAGAGCCTGGGACACGACACTATGAATTACGTAAAAATGAATTTCATTTCAAATCGATTGATCTTTTTGCATGGATTTTGAATTATGCAAAGTTTCAGTTTCAAATCTTATTCCATTTACTGGGACTGAAATTGCAATTGATTAACTGAAGTTTAAAATCCAAGTCCCAATTGTTTTGTGTCTCCAACCAAATTTTTAACACAATTTTAAGATAGCCCCTACGTTTTCCCTTTACAATTTGTGGAATGTCGGATGCCTACTTCATCTAGTTGATAGAAAACCTGGTAAAATTCAAATCCATATCGGATGGAAATCACGATACGGCATGGCTGTTCGAGGTACTGTTTGAGATCAAGTATTGCGAGTTAAGGAAAATATTTCAGAAGATACAGTTTTCTACTTTCTCCTCTATGAAATCTAAATAGTCTCATTTACGGTGGGTAGCCAAAGCAGCATTTTTCTCAGGTAGTTATCGGAGGTTGAACATGCCTGGATGGCTCGGAACCTGTGGTATCCGTTCTACATCAGATTAAAGTCAGACAGAGATTTGAACGACGAGACAGTATATTACAGGTGACAGTAGTCCGTGCCGAATCTCTCCACCGAACTCATTTAACTTCATTATGCGCTACTAAATTCGGTTTCATGGTTTAAGTGAAGTTGAAATTTTCTGTCATTATAAACCAGGTGAGCTGACAGGCGAGTCGTGATTACTATTCCTGAGTATCCACCAAAGGTGCTGATAATTAACAATACATAAATTTACCAACCCACGCCATAAAGTCCTTGTGGATTATACGATGTTTAATTATCAAAATGGTAAATTTGCGCTTGGCAAAGAATTCTAATGCAATTCGTTGTTTGATTCCACAGAGTTCAAAATACTTTAAAAATGTCAAGTTCCACTTAAGTTCCGTTTTGATAAGTATTTCATTGTTCCGCTGTATTTCGTTTTCTTTTAGAATTATCAAGTTTTCGTCGAAAATCAAAAGTTATCTACAGAAAGTTTGATTTCATATTAGCGCAAATAACGGTTTTTACTAACCCAATCTTGTTTGTTAACTTGACTGACTACAATTTTTTCTTTGACAAGTGACAAATAAGAATTTGGAGCGTTTTAATCGAGAGTAAAGTTCGAAGGTACTTTGGCATGGTGTAAGCGGAATTTCGATGACGAATTATTTCTTAGATTAACACGAAATCAATATATACACGTGAATTATAAATCAAATCGACAGATTTCTCCGTGTTTGAAAAGCGTTATGTCTTCCATCTTCTATCTATGAATTCCCAGATTTGATCAAAGATAAAAAATGGCGAAAGCCAGTGTGGCGTGTCTTGTCATGAAAAATACGGAAAAAAGAGGAAGAGACGGCTCGTCCGTCAGAACGGTAGCGGGACCGTCAGAGAGTTGTGCCTCCAGTTCTGGTTTTTTAAATTTTTTCCCCTCTCCCCACCCTCATTTGTCGGTTTGTCATCACAAAAGAATGTTGTTATTTTTTAATTTTTTCCCTCTCCCCTCCCTCAATTATTGTTTGACTAACCTGTAAGACAAGTCATCAGAAAAAGGCCTTAGAATGAGTTAGACGTGCTACTTCAAAGACTTGTTAACAGTTTGCGTTGTTAACGTTTCGTTTGCAAAATTTATTTGCTGTACCAATAGACAAAAATGTGTTGAATTAAAGATGTTATTAAATCGATTTGCTGGTAACTGCGTTGACTGCAATAAATAAAACCATATTCATTACGTACTAAACAATTTCGTTTCAGATTTGCCGATGATGAGGATTTGACTTTGCACCCGGAGGATGGCCACAAGATGAATGAAAGTGACTACCGGAATATCGGAGCGATTTTGGTTTTTAGTTCGATTTAAGAAAATGTATATAATATACTCGATTTTGTTTTTGATATTGGTGAAAGTTGTTACGAAAGTTCACCGTGATCTGACTCGATATGAATACTCCAGAATTTGTAAAAATAACCAACAATCACCAGCAACTCCTGGATATAGTGGAATAAGAAGATCTTTGCAGATAAGATGTGCCGATGATTGCTGTATCGATGGGTTTTGTGTCGCCTTCTCTTCAACTGTGGCACAAATGAATGTAACCTCTTAACAACGGAAATTTGTCTTCACTTCACAATAGTCTTAATAATTCAAGAATCTATCTGAAAACTAGACGTAAGTGTGAAGGTTATATTTTTGTGTGTGTAAAAACACACTGAATTTTATGTCAGTTATATTTATGATGGGATAACTTTCAATTATCAATTTCCACAATGAATTTAATTATCAACATAATATGAGGCATTGAATGCTTAATTTATATCCCTTAATCGTGTATTATTCTTAAGAAGTTGTATCTACACGTAGTCTTTTCTTTCAGCGTCAAGAGCTACTGTTGGCCCTAGATTTCTAACCAACCTAGGAGTACAAAAAAACAGAATGGCTTATTCTGATTTTGGATTACGTATTTCCTTGTGACGGGCATATAATACTGTGGAAATATTTTTGCGGATTTGCGGTGAATGACCAAATTTACGCTGGCGTCTTTAGCAACACTGGTTCGACTTATAACTGGATTCTGATCGGTCGTCCGCTTGGCACCCGGTCCAATGGGTAGTGTTTCCTATCGAGTACCTGAATCCGACAAAATTGACGTGAAACAGGGCGATATAATTGGTTTCATACATTCTGGAAATATCAATCACATTCAATCGTTTTTACCACGAAGTGCGATGTTATCGGGTAGCGTTGACGATACAAGTTTCATAAAACTACAACAACATAAATATATTCAACGATATGTCATTCATCACACAGTCGTGACCAAAATACCTCCAATTTGGGCTAAATGCGGTCTTTTACTGTGCGTGGCATGGTTCATAATGAATCCACTGAAAAACTTTCATATTTTTGCGTCAAATATTCTAAAATGTGATATTGATACACCTAACTGTTTCCACGACGATTACGATTACATCGAGGAATAATTATTTGTACATACAAGTCAGTGGCATCAAGTTTCATATAGCAACAACTCCCTGGTTTCTGTAGATTAGTCTTGTTACAAATATAATCACCGGAAAGACCGAATCCGTGTACACCGCTGAATCTCAATTAAACATTACTGACAATTAGTGAATGACGTTGATATACCTAAACAGTAATTACTGAACTACTCCAGCAGCCGACACATTACGGCTTAAATTAAGAACTGTCTGACGTAACTATTGTGGACAGGCTGTCGTCTACAAATAGATATTGGTGCGGGCATTTGTGAACTGAGTCAAAGGCCATCGGTAGATTTGTTTAGAACTATTTTCAAAGTGTCTCTTTCATTTCGCAGCCGAGATTTAATTTGCTTGAGGAAATTAAAATCCGGTCTTTGCCGGAACCTTTGCTGCCGATGCCATATATGATTTTCTCTTTTAGCCATCATTTTCAATTCAACACTTTTCTTGGTAAAACTAAATATAATTTTAGTTTTTCTATCGGTACCTAAAAATTAGATTAGATTAGATTGAATAAATTGTTACTTACAAAAATGCATAAACAAAGGATCAGTTCATTACTTGTTTATCAGGAGCGGGATGAGCACCAATGAAACTAGAGATACAATGACTAACGACTGATTCATTGAAAAATCTAATGAAATATACAGGGCCTATACAAAAAGTAGATTAAGAAAAAGCAGATTCCCTGAAAAGTATCCGCCAAATTTTCAATTCATCATTTTCATGAAATTTATATATTTGCATATATTGGTATGGACATCCTGTGTTGGTCCATACCAAAATAAATTAATTGCACAATTTCATGCAAGTTTTCTGGGGCGGATCCAGGGATTTGTCCTATCACGGAAAACACGTTCCCGTCGAAAAAATCGTCTTCTAGCTTCGTCCAGTAGAAGAATTGCAGCCATTCTGAACGTGCACGTGCAGATCGAGATCAACTAAAGAGTTCCCTGCTGCTCCGGTTTTGTTCTGTTTTTTGCTATTTTGATTCCCAGAAGTTGTTTTCTGTCTGTGTCCTTGATGTAGACATACTTTTTGACGCACTGGTTTTTTATCTTCACTGATGGTAAAATTACCCTGATTGATCTGGGCCGGGATGAGAATTTCCCAATTCATTTAATACTACAGTCGTTCATACTGAAATTCTCCAACTCAAGAGTTTGTGTAAAAAACTGATTCAAATGCTGGGAGTCAGGTATATCATGTTTTTCTTCTATGTTGTGTACAATTAAGTGTGCCTGACGTTTGTGTTTGACATGCTCGCTGGATAGTCCATTGCATGAATCTACTGATATTGCATCAGTACTTGATGTAGCAACTCTTTGTGAACACACAGACAAGATTTCTTATTTAAGTTGGCTAAGTTCTGTTTAAAGGATGTCCAGGATTTTGGAATATTCATCTATCGCTAATCGTTGATGTTCCATTTGTAGATGGAGTTGCCGAAGGTCATCATTTGAATTATTTTGAGTTGCCCGAATTC
>JAYMFW010173029.1:0-12867 GCA_036785005.1 Tubulanus punctatus
ATTATGCAAAACTAGTAAAATTTTAACTCAACCATTCAATAGAGTCTAAAATTTATAAAATCAAAACTCTGAACATTTCCTGAGAGTCAATTATATCAAACACCAAAAACATAACGATTAAACTTTATAATAACAGTAAATCAAACACAACTTCGGACCACTACCCATAGATGGCGAACGTGTCGTAATGCCCATCTACCCTTGCGCGTGAAATGGATTCTTCCAAGCGAAAAACTTGTCCAAGATATCATAAGATCGCTAAAAAGTAACAATTTCAGCATCTTTGCGTGAAACGTGATAGTGTAATCCGCATCTAATGAGAGTGTTATTCTTACACTGCGAAATTGTATGCAATAAGATAATCTTTTCGAGCTCTTACCGCGTTTCTTTTGGACTTCTGCAAGTTATGTATTAAAAGATTCCCCATGAAATATATGATTTTTATCGAATATCAAATAATAATTCACCGTACTGATCAGGCCGTTCTTTGGTACAACGAAATACCGAGCGAGTTATTTTTGTCGACATCGCCTGGGGAACTGATTCGATTGTTTTTACAATCTCAACGAAGAGAAATGCTGCTTGTATAGAGTGTCGAAAGATCGACTACATCAAGCAGCCTATTTTTTCAAATCACCTTTTTATGTGTCGTGAGGGGGCTTTTCACAATAGGTGCAGAACTTTTATGGATATATAAGTTAAAATCCCCATTATTAAGCCAGGTCAACTATAAATTCACAACTTGAATTTGATGGGGTATATTCTTTACTTTGTTGAAACTAATTTTAATATCCGTGTATTCAAAACTTTCGCCGTGAATCAACATGCCCCAATTCTCAGTTGAAGGTATTTCTATAATAGTACTGAAATATACCACGCTGTTCCTTTGTGAAGTGGAATTATGCAAAGAGAATGGCACGTACTTCGACTGCGTACCGACCTAATAAAAACGGCTTTTAGAAAATACCTAATTGAAGTTTGTTTGCTCGATAGGCACATGAAATAAGATTTATGCCCTAGTATAAAATGTCCATTAAAACTTTTCATTGGCGACACAAGTTATAGAATCCAAGAATAGAGCTGGCTTTATATATCTAGGGTTTCGTGTTCATATATATCTACAGGTACTTTCAAACTGCGCCTTGTGACCCCTGAACGTAAGTCTAGCTGTGTAAGCTATTTCAAGAAATCACCTATACACCTGGCTTCAGAACTCGCAAAGGCAGTTAATGACCATGCATCTTTAGTTTTCAGCTTGCTTGCACTAGGTATAAACAAGCTGCATGCTCACTTCAATACGCAGAGCAAATAAATTTATTTGGATAGATTACACGGCAAACATTATCCTAAACTAATAAAAATAGGCTATTAGTTGGGACCAAGTAATACTGAACCCTTCATGAATAATACAAGGGCTTTAAATACTCAACCAGTTGGCATCACCCACACGTACAAATGTTAGTTTTGAGGTTTAGATATCTCTGTATTAAAGTTAGCTGTTTAATCAGTTTCTTTAATAGCCAAATAATCAAAATGATCGTGGTTACAGTCTGGTTATGGAAGGCTATATTATGATTAGCGAGACAAGGCAGCGGATGTTTTGTAGTAGGAAATCTTCGGCGAAAGCTGCAATACTGGAAACACCTGTGGAGACCTAGTCTGCAGAGCACTGAAAACCTCGTTGTAATGCCAACAATTGGATCAATGGAAATTCTGGTAGGCAGTACAAAGACGGTTCATCATGGACAGATTTTTTGTAATGTAAAACCTCATTTTATAAATTTCACACACATTTTCACATTGCAGGTAGGCCCATCATTGATTCAAAAGACAAGAACCAACTCTTTTGACATATCAAATAATATCCCTAGAAACGAAGTTCGTAGGCGTTATAACGAGGTTTCACTGAATTTTGACAACAGGTCTTCACAAGTTAGAAAAATCTGTGATTATAGAGTTAATGAATTCATAAATACAGAATCAATGCAACTTGATTAATTATATAGAACAGAAAAAGATTTATTAATTCATTTGAATAATTTAATTACAATGACATAACAATTTTGCTAATTGATTATTGATAAATAAATCGTTTATTTGTTATTAGTTGATAGGACTATTCATGCAATGCTTTTGTTCACTTTTCACATGCAAATAAATAAAGATATAATAATATATCAGCAAAAACAAAAAAGTTTAAATATTTGGTCAAAATCGACTTAATAGAAATAGTATTAATTCAAAGGCGATTTCAATAAATATTTCGAAATAAATAGTAAAGTTCAAATAAATTAATTCATTCAGAAATATTTACACAGGTCATTACTATGTAGGTTGTATAAACTATATGTAACAGCATTGTAATTAAGTCATGGACTTGAACCAATGATGCATGTTTTTAATGTCAACAAAAGCACTGAAAACTTCGGGAAAAATTAGACAATTACATCTACCTTTAACAATGTTAAATAATCATCATCATAATGTTAAGCGGGCCAATTTCGTTTTTCATGATTATGTAACAATAATAAATGGTTGGGGAGTAAAGAATTAATATAACGAGTAGTTTGCAAAATACAATGAAAGAAAGGTAATTGATCGTATACATGTTTGTGTCAATAAGTTAAATAGAAAAAATCATTTGAGCATCTGTCAGTTATGGGACGGGCATTAAATATTAGACTGGGGAAGACAAAAATTAGAACCCTGCATAATTTGACAAGAAATACTTTTGGCATCGCACATTGTTGGATCCATTCTAGCCATCTTTTGACGCCTCTGATTTTTGTCGATGAAGCTGATCTCCTAACTCTCTTAGTTGTGTGTTATAAGAATCAATTATTAAGCATGCATTTTGTTAATGTTACTAGAGCGGTATTCGGTAAGAAGCAGAAGTCAATTCTTTTATCATCATTGACCACTGTTCAATCGACAGCCAAAATTGCCTAATTCAAATAGAATTGAGCAAAATCTTCCGATATCACAGATACGATTATTGGGCAAGTTTGACTGACGATTATACGGTTAGAATTTGTTAAAAACTCGAATCATTCGTCTGCTACCTGAAAATGAAATATCGAGCGATTTGAGGCTTGGGGAAAATCTCCTCGTGGCTTATTCTTGATTAGCCTTTAGAATAAGCTTTTACTGCCGAGTGTAAACCCAATCTATATTGAATACGAGGCATTAAATCACTCGATGTTAATACTGAAGCTCCTTAAATGTTAAGCGCACGATCATACAATCCCTTCTGCGTAAAAAGTCTGCAAGGCAATGACGGAGGGATCACTCGATTTAAAAGCGCGCCGTTGGGTCTCGGGTTAATACGAAAAATATTAAAAACGTGCGTGGACATGGATCAAAGTTAGATTGGAACAGTGAGCTGTGTCAGAGGTTAGTGATAATAAAAAGATTAATCAAGCGAATCTACACTTTCGTGAATTTTATTGGAAAAGTTATCAAAGTTACAAATGTTAAACTCTCCAAACAAATTGATCTCATAACAATCATATTATATATAAACTGGGTGCTGATTGAAAATGATTAATTATTAGTTACATAACTGAAGTAAAAATAACCACGAATCGGACTACGGGATTGCTCTACTGACGAAAATATTCAAATTCAAAATAATGTATTATCGATCCCTGTCCGAATGATGGTTATTTCCGAATGAAACTATGAAGTTGAAGTCAGCCAGTATTTCAAATTAATCAATCAAACCAACTTATAGATATCATTATATAGCTGCGCTCTTCAAATCCATGTCTCATGATAAATGAATCAATGTTATCGATATTAAATTAAACTTTTCCGTTGTTAGTGATTTCAGCTGCTGGTATTACAAGTTAGAATATAAAGCGCAGAGATTCAGCCTCATTAAGTACAATCAGTGTTTCGTTCCTTTTTTTGCAATTAATAACAGATCACGTATATCCACCATATACATGAATATATATATTTATATATATACAAACATCTTTGTCTAAAACACAGGGAGTTCATTTCAAATTCTTTCACCTGTGTTTTTAAGGCACTGAAAATTATGCACCATCGAATGTACAGATACTAGTACACCAGTAAAATATAGCAAATAAAAACAATCGCAGCAAGTTTCACAAATGATTTTACCGTTCAAATAATATGAGATTCCAGTTCGTGAAACTTGCTTTCCTTCGATGCCAGTCGAGTTATACAATATTACATACAAGTGCTAAACTAAGTTAAGTGATTTAAGGTTAAATGATATTCAATCCTTCGATGTGGCCATCTAAATATAGGTGAAATTAAAAACAACTATTACTGTTGAAAGATAGTACTACGTTTCTACTGTACTAACAAAAGCTGAATAGATGTTTGATTTCGTAACAAGTAATTCGTAATATTACCCAAAATAATGGTAGAGTCTATCGACTTTCGTATAAGATATACCATAACCTTTTCTTCAAAAAATAAATATACCTCTTTTGCGAGTAGGGGAACCATTTTGAATGGAAGACAGCAATGTTAATACTGTCAAAATTTCCATGAATTGTGACTATTCAGTGAATTACCTTTAAAGAGCACCCCTTCACTTTTTATGAAGTACAAAATGTCATGAAAATACATATATAATATAATATAATAATAGATCTATAAATACATTAATCTGAACAAGTATACAGTTAGATATGATATTCTCTATACTCATAAAATCGATACGGCATCAACCCATAATCAATCACTAAACATTCTTTTAAATACTCAAGTAACAAAACTCCTTTAACTTAAACAATTAAGCAATATTACTAATTTGAAATAATTTTTATACAGCGATATGTAAAACAAGAAAAACAGTGAAATCTATGGCATTCAGTTCCGAGATTCTGTAAAATTTTGGTGGGAT
Source organism: Tubulanus punctatus (assembly GCA_036785005.1). NCBI lineage: Eukaryota > Metazoa > Nemertea > Palaeonemertea > Tubulaniformes > Tubulanidae > Tubulanus > Tubulanus punctatus. Next base: position 4,886 of record JAYMFW010173029.1, read on the forward strand.
ATGTAACATCACAGCACAGGCTTATTTTGATCATTATGCTCCTCAAATAAGAAAACGTTCGAAGAAACTTTTTTAAGAACTCCCTACTTAAAGAGGATATGTTCGCGATGATATGAATCTTTTCAGATCTATGCATACAACTTCAGATCTTAAGCTTTTCGAGTTGAGAAAAATCACTTGAAAATATTTTTCCCATCTCTTGTGGAACAAATTTGCGAAACTAAAACATCAACTGGGGTACGCTCTTTGCTAGATAGATAAATATCGCTAACGATAAAAAATCCCCTACTGACAGAATACAGGCTCATACCTGTCTTTAAATTCATACACTCGTTTGTTCTTTAGAGAAAGATGCTTCAAGTGAGCTTGTCTCCTCTCATCACAGGCAGAGTCACTTAAACGTATACTGACCATCTTAATATGCTGGCACTCTTCGTTGTTTTTTTTCAGTAAAATGCCAGCCGTTGAGTAGATGTAGATGGGATAGAAAACAAGATATAACACAAATCAATAATGATGTACTGCCCTCAGGAATTTATCAAGATGCCAATGAAGGCACGCACATAGCGCGAATAAACCCTTTACTTTCTCATAAGCAGTCTTGTATCGTATGATACAATGTAGAAACGAAATTTGTTCGAATACTTTCTCCAGTAATTCAAAGCAGTGTAGTAACAAAAGGTTAGACATGAATTCCTGAATTATAACGATTATGTAAGCGGTACATCATTAAAGATTATTGAAAATTAAAAAATAGTTTTCTTGCAGCTGCTTTTCAAAACCATACAAACCAAGCGTTGTCAGTCCGAGAAAACTTTCAAATAGCACACATATTCCATCCATAGTTTCACTACCTATATCGTTCACTATTATGCAACGTTTTTTTTATCTCTGTCAGATGGGTTAATTTCATAGTTACTTTTTTATGCAGCAGTTATCGTGAAAATCAAAAAATAGTTGATTCTCTCAGCGTTTTGAGCAATTTGTGCATATTTCATATGTTACTTTCCAGTAAACGGAAGACTTTGTGTAGTCGTAGTTCCTTGATTTTTAAATGTCAACAAGCTCATCTACATTATAGTATGTGAATATCTGAACTAACACCAGCACAATCAGTTTATTGTTAAGTTAAAAATTAATCAGTCTAGAAACATGCTGCTGATCATATGAACACCAAGCCAGGCCGGGGTCGCACTCCTTCCTTCGATTAGTTGTTTTTTGATTAGTCTTGGTAATCAAGGCTTCGTCAAATTGTCCGGTGGCGCCACCACAAACCTCGCGTACGTCAGCCGGCGTCGGGCCCCGCATTGTTGTTGTTGCGAGGAAGGATGAGGTTAGTTGCCAGCCAGGTTACTAGTCAGTGAAAGAAAAATAAAAAGAAAGGTGTTAGTTCAATAATAAAGATGCACTTAATGATTCTTCGTTTTTATATATACAAGAGTATAAAAATAAATAAAATAGATAGAGAAGAGGGTGCTATGAATTGCTAGATTAAAATCTGCTGACGAGAACACAGTTTTCCATTATACAGCGAAAGTGATAATCAATGGTTTCCTGGTCGAAGCCGATTCAATTAGAGACATTTACTAATTAGCACCTGTAAATGACGAATGCGTGATTACTGGGTTACTTATAGTTGAAGCATCAAGAAAGTCCATGCTCGAGACCGACATGATTATTTCTAAGTCTATTAGAAGCAAGAATTCAAATTTAGATGAATGATGTGAAACACTGTGTTCAAGTTAAAGCAAAAAATATTTCATAATTAGAATAAAAAACATAGAGCCAGATTATGCAACACATATGCATACCCTTCTCTATTCATCAAACCATTATTAAAATCACAAGTTAAAAATACATACAAAAATTTCATGTATCAAAAATACACTGTATTATCATGATCATGTCATAGTAAGTTAAAAAGGGTTTTGAGACTTTCTTAAATGGATATAACAGGAAAAACCCCCACAGATAGTTACCATGCATGTCAGGCTATACTTAGATGAAGAAGGCATGCAACAAGATATTAAGCTTTGAGGAATCTTTGTGTTTTGTGCTTTATGATTTATGATTATATTCAACTGAAGCAGGTTGTTTAGAATCGATCTATGTTCTCAAAATCGGATACAGTTTGTAGATACACAAATTTGCACAAAGTTAGTATAAAATAGTACCTGCAGTTAGTCTGAATTATAATAACAATCTGGATCTTGGTAAAGTTAGTGCAGATTTTAACTTGGTAATGCTTATGATTTTAAATGATATTTTCATTCGAATCATCCTCGAATCTGGTATTAATATTTCTACAGATAGCTTATATTGTTATATTGAAGATAACAAGTCATGTATAATATAGGAAGACCTGTAGAATCGGAATCAATGAATTCAAATACATTATTTGATACAGAAAAATAACTTTTATTTCCATAGTGCAAATTTGTATATAACATGATAATCAGATAACATTCATTCATCATAATTAACACTAACAACCATTTCAAAATCAAGAACGTCCTTCATGACATATTCATAGCCTACTCGATATTTGACAGATTTATTCTTCGAACTGTCGGAAGTGGATCAAGTTCTCAACAAGTGCATTTTAAAATGTCTCGAGAAAACAACAACGGGGACGTTCTTGTAGAAAAAAAGAAAACTAGTTCAATTCGATTTTCATCCCAGTCTCGGGACATTTTCAATAAAACATATAAAAATATAGGCGAAAAAAAATGAAAAAACGTAAATAATACTTTAAATATTGAGGCCCAACGGGCCAGACATAGAAACTAATACTACTTGAATGGTTCGCTACCATGAGTATAACAAATACGTAAATATAAGAGCATTTCGATTCAAGGTTATGTACTTATATGATGACATTGTTGCCTATAAGGGTGAAAATATAGTCAAAATTTCTCAAGCTCAATATAGTTACTCCAGGTCAAGATTCTTGAGCGTATATCATTTTGTTATTTACATCTCTAGGAAAACCTTATTCTTCAAGACCCCTCTTAGGCTAATTATCACTTGTCATCTAAATCGACGTACTTTGACAAAAAATCTTACAACACATACAAAAAACAACCCGCTTTACCACTCACTGGCCACCAGTCTAATGTCTGACTAGGACTGGTTAACCCCACATTTGCACATACTTGAAACCAGATTAGATTTACACATTAATGCTTACCAAGTTAGAAAGGCGACAGTGTTATGGAGCTTACTTTTAAAACAAACCTTAAATTATCTTAGTTATAGTCCTATTTGAGAAGAAAGAGTTGTTCAAATTCTATTGTTAAAGTTTAACTGTTAAATCTAAAGTTTCAATACACTAGCATAAAATTCGTCAACTTCTATTGTTAAGGTTTAATTCAAATGTTAGATCTAATTTTTCGATGTACTACAATAAAATTCTGAGACAGAGAATTCAAAAATATTGCACAGAAAACGCGACAAGAAATTCATGATAGTTTTCTTTTTATTACTATCAGTCTAGATCAATTTTGATTCGAAATCAAAAACATATTAAGAAACTGACAATGCTGTCACAAATGTGGGGCTATACACGATGAGTAAGCAAAATCGATTTCAAGTATTTTCCCCCAAAATAATTGAGTATATGACAGTAAATATGAACCCACAACCACAAATGCACATATTCCATTATTATGCGCTAATTATCTTAACAACAAATGATAGCCTGAAAGAGAATAATTAAATTAATGGAAAATCTATATACAAGAAACTGTATGCATTTTAAACTAAAAACTAAAACATTCCTAAGAAACTAAAATCATACTCTCATCGTTTTTGATTAAGGTTTTGGCTGTTTGGCCTGAAAAAGCTAAAGCGAACTCCTTAGCATTCATATTGGAACTAAAATCATTTTCTACTTGAAAATTGTTCTTAAAATGCGTACAGTTTCACACAGACTAAGCGGCTGAAAGCAAAACGTCATTATTTACATAACAAAGGAAATATTTGGCACAGCTGCCAAAGTTTTCCTTCGATTCATCATCGAAAGCACTTCCGATGATTCAAATTCAAATGATTCTATGATGATCTTCAAAAACAGTTCAAATCTGACATGACAAGAGCCAGATAGTATCTCCATATCAAGGATTTAAGCCTAGCTCACGCCGCAGATGATCAAGTCGCCGACTAGATCGTACGAAATAGCGTAAATTATCGGTTCCACGACTCTTCGACGATGTGTAAATACAAAATGGTGATAATTGACATGAGTCGACTAGAAACCCAGTCGGCGATCGTGAGGCAACCTGAGCTATAGCCAGTCCATATCTTGCTGAGCCAAGAGGTACTCCCTTTTGCAAAGGTGTTCGACCATGAATAAGAAAACCATGCTCAGCTTTCATATCATGCTCGATAAGCGTCCCTTTTTTCATCTTATTGGGACCGCAAATTCGGGGTTTCCTGCGATCAAACGGATCATTGAATTGTAAGAACTATCGGAAGTCCGAAACGAAATACAAGACATGTATGTTAATCAACTAACCTTGATGTGTTACTATTGGAGGGTTACTCGTCTATAAGGATGTTCACGTGAAAAAGCATTCCGTACTTTAGGGACAGCACCTACAACAGGCCACATGGATTAGCAAACATTCAATCATATTACTTTATAAGAACATAGTATAAATCGTTGTTAAAAAATCCCAAAATAGTTTAACCGAGCAAAAGACGAGAGTGAACAAATCTAAATAGTCTCTCTAGATAATTCTTTTTCCATTTATCGGAACAATTAGTTAGCCTCAATCGCTAGATATATGATACAAACTGATTCGGTCGTAAATTGACGATATTAAGCTGTTGTATCTAGAAACTGTGTTGTTTTTACCTCGAGAGCGAGAAGAAATAGGCCCACTGCCAGGGTTGAATAACAAGAAAAATACAAATCGCTGTTTTCTATTACGTTTCTGTAGCGTGTTCTAAGATCCGTGTTATCATCGGAAGTTTAAGAAAGTATACAAGAATTCGCTGGTTTTTGCAGCCAAGAAATTCCCTCGAAGGGAAATCTCGAAATACCAGGCTAAGTCAATGTTTGCGCGAAAAGTCGACTGACATTAGAAAAATTATTCGACGCACCGCCTATCAAAATATGTTTAATTATGATTTCACATAGCGTGGATATTGCTCGGTCGCAAAAATTGAGACTTTTTAAACAAGATTCATTTCCATAATGTTATTTGAGTAATGAGACGTTAATCTAGTAACAATAACTTGCCTCTGAGGTGAGGTCACTGTACATCATCTCGTTGCTCATGTTTTACTCAACAGAGGTATGTAAAATTAGCTAAAAATATCTTTTATTTTGATGTGTGAGTAGAGTTATACTGTAATATATACTTTCTGGGTAGTGTGGGCTTTTTAAACTGCTATGAGAAGGAGATGAACAGCTCATAATGTGATTAATGATCAATGGCTTTTGTGTAACAAGTTAACACATGCCTTTAGCCATCAGCCAAAAGTTTCTTGTATATTTTTTTGTACAACATGATTTAGATTGGCATTTGCAGTGTGGGAATATATATAAGTATACCAAGAACAAGCAAAAGTTACACCACTGAGCTAAGTTCATGGTCAATAATGCCTTTACAATGATTTACGTGGTTCGCCCCTGCACCATTCCTAAAATATCCTCAAAGCCTCGGGTCTAAGAAAAATACCAGTGTCTCTGAGTGTGAGAAAATCTAGGCTTAATTAGAACTACAGACTTAACTACGGAATATGAGCCGCCATCTCCAGAGTTTTAGTAGAAATTTGGTTAGCTTGGTAGAAGCTCAAAAAACGTATTAATATACACATTCTAAGTGATGTATTTACAGGTTTTTTTCAATAAGAAATGTCAACAAATTTGAAAGACATATGGTCAGGTATATATTTTTCAATACAAGAGTCTCAAAAGAGTGCGCTTTTGTCATTCTCTCTTATGAACTAGCCAAATGATCGTGATCATACAGTACTGGCCTTAACAACAACGGTCTCCAATAACAACAACATCCATATATAAATTTGTGATAATAATCATCACTTACTACAACAAAAATATCTCAAAATAAAATTTGATTCCTTGTATCGGGAATGATAATAACAATATAGACGAGAATAAAATGCATTTTTCAAACTGATTCTATCTTTTATAGTCTCTACTTTCTCGATTGATAGAATCGATCCATTTTTTTTCTCACAAATTCCTGAATAGCTGCCTCTCAGAAAGAGAATTAGTAACCGGTACACATTCTTTCATTTGTATGGGAGACAGTAGCCATTCTAAATGAGCAGCTCTTTAACGAGCGCATCATTTACTGGACTAATTATAGTATTGACTAAGCTAGTTTCTCATTTTAATATATCTTTAAATTATTTCAATAACAAAGTAATACTGAATAAGCTAAGCAAAATGAACCAACTTCACTACAGTATAAATATTGGCAAAAATCTATACCATATTTATAAATCTCATGTATATATATAATAATAATTTATATATTAAATATATCAAACTTCAAACTTTCCACTCATATATCTTAATGAATATATAACAATTATAAATCATATATAACTTAAATAATATATCGAATTGCGAAGTAGTCGTATCAGGGTGGGTCGGAAGTTCTAAGAGCTATCGCTGACTTGAGCGGTTTGCCGGTTTGATTGAGCATTCGGCCCGTGTGGACCGTTTACAAACGGATTTATCATTAAATGACAAGGTCTACCTGCTGAACTATGATCCAGAGTTGGGGCTCCCTGTGGGTACTCGAACATCTGAGTCAGCGTGTACGGGTAGTCGTAGGGCGTGCCGTACAGCATGGCGCCTTCGGCCGGTGACATCATATTCGCGAGATTTGGCGGCATCTGTAATCCGTTCATGAGACCGGGTCCGCTCGACGTCGGGATGGATTGCATACGTGGAGCGAGGATGATCGGCGCTCCGGCTGGAGTTGGAGATCGCATCTGCGGGACGGCGAACTGCGGCGGAGGGATGATTCTTGGTTGCTCTGCGAGTGGAGAAAGGGATGACATAATCGCTGGAATCAAGTTAGAAAAAAAAACAACTATCAATTTACATGCAACATGCAGAAACATGCTCGATAAACGTGGTCCATCGCTTCGGGGAAAATCAACACGTCGATTTATCATTCGCTATCATTGTCATCCAGGAGATGTCATTTTCTTTCCCGTTGCGATGAATCACGTCAAATATTCCCTCTTTACTCATTTTTACGTCTTTCCTACGATTCATTAATAATTTTTGCACCGAAGATTCATTTGAGCACACATTTTAAATAACTGTACAAACAATAATAATAATATCTTTTCGACGGTAGATCGATAACGAGCAATACTCATATCGAAAGTTTTGTTCGACTTGGTACGAGGGAGACAAGAGCGCCAGCTCTTCGAATCCAGACCGGAATGCTTTCTACCATAAATGAAATCGATTTCTGTGACTGACAAACACCAGTACTAGTTCTGATTCATGTTTAGATTTCAAGCCCAATTTCATTTCGATTAAAGAAAATTGATGGCTATTTCCGACGAAAATGAAAAGCGTTGTTCCGCGAGTGGTTGACTCTATGTAACCGCATACTTCATTCCATTTCTGGGCAAGGATAGAATTTAATCAGATAAGCTCTCCGATTCTAGCCGAATCGACTTTACAGAATCGACTTTACGTTTATATCTAAACGTTAATGCTAGACATGAATATGAATATTTATTAAGATATTGAATGAAGAACCACCACTTGAGGCAAGACGTTAACCAGGCTTTGCTTTAATGATGATGCATTGGCTGCGGACAGTAAATCAGAAATTCATGACATGAATCAGTAAATTAGTTTCTCATATCAAAACAGCTTTCATTTCAAAAACTAATCAACCGAAGAAAGACAGTGAACATCTCCTTTTATAATTATTTGATTTGCAAGCTTCGTTTTAAATGTCAGTTCTCGATTACCG
>JAYMFW010173140.1:0-16420 GCA_036785005.1 Tubulanus punctatus
CATGTTGGAGCGTTTAGAGGAAAATCAATTCCGCGCCAGTGACTTCCAACAGTATTTTCTTGAAGGTTTACGAACAAGCGCCAGTGATCTTCAATAGTACTTTCAGTGGTCAAGTAAGTGACTCTCCAGGGACTACCATTTTCGAGTTGGTTTACGGATAAACCAATATCACGCCAGGGACCACCTTCAGGATAGTATGGGGTCAAATAAGAGACTCTTCTAGCAGTATTTTTTATCATATATACATTCAGGTGGAGATTCATAATTGGTGAGATGAAATGATAAGCTATATTCATTTTGAATTTTATCATAAATAGATTTTTCATTATGTATAGATACAATAGGAGTATAGATATGATTCTAATATGTCAACATATGAAATTTCCCCACCCTCATCACAAATAGATTTTTCGTTATCTTCAGTTATTTCGCTATATTCGAAAAATTCATCACAAATAGATTTTTCAATCTCGAAAGGTTCAATAGGAGTATAAATACTAGAATATAATTTAGGTTCGATTGAAAATATATCGGTTGTAGAATTTAGATTTTTAAACGTTTCCTTACATTGATATGTTTCTTCAAATACGTCTTCTAACCCCTCCAAAATATTCCCGAAACTAAAATCACTATCTTAATCTTCCCTTTTAAGTAAAAAAGACTCTACCTCATCATCTAATTCATCATAGAAAACAGAGAATTGTTGAATTATTGAAAATGCTACGGAAATCATCAGTCAGTAATTATCGATAAATTTATTTCTTGCAGGTGATCAATACGTATATCGGTGAACAAGTTAATAAGAAATTGTTTCATTAAAATTCTACGGAAATCATCTGTCAGTAATTATTGATAAATCTATTTTTTGCAGGTGACCAACATGTATATCGACCGGTTAATAAATTAATCAATTTTCAGCAAAATAACAAACTGTATGTTAAATTGTCATACAAGTGGTTCACTATGTCACAATAAATATTAGTATTACTTCTAAAAAAATTATTGGCTTAATTACGGTGGCGGTGGTGCTGCCTTCTGGGATACACGTTGATTGCTGGTTGTAGAAGCCCTGTCCGTTGACAAATTTTGGGGCTGGTTGTGGTTGACAGAGGGGTTGCCTACCGGAGAGTCTGACTGGTAGCAGTCCTTGGAAGGGTGGTTACCCCGGCAGCGTTGACATTTGTGGAGAAATGAGCATTGAGCACTCGAGCAGCGCTCCCCCGTTATAGTTCCATCAAAACCTCCCCGACTGAGAAGGCAGGGGCACGAAAAGGCTTTTAAGCTTGTTGGTCCGCGATTGAGCTGTCATCCACAGCTCCCAGCATATTTGCCCCCAGGACATGATCGGCTGACGAGCTGCTCGCATTGCCCTAAAATTTTGGTCATAAAATACCCAGTCACCCCCTCAGCTGCTAACGACCTGATTGTCCGTCCGTATTTAATCAATAAAATGGCGTCACGGAGTGAGCTGGGGGCTATAAAGGTACAGTTGAAAATATTTCAAATGCATTCGTCCACTGGTCAATGAAGGGACGTCCTGACCAGCTACTGGCTGTAAGGTAAAGGCATAGGGGAATTGGGTGACTTCAAGAGAAGTGAACGATCGACCGCCTGCTTGACTTTGGCTGGTACGAGTGCATCAAGCAGTAGGTCCGATTGACGAAAATAATTCAAAATTTTGACTGGGGTTAATGGCGGTTGGGGTTCAACCGCGGCTGGTTGGGCAAAAGGCCGGAGGTCGGAGATTGGATTCTCCTGCTGGGTTGAAAGGGGTGTACCTGCCTGAAATTGCAGCGCCATTGCTTCCTGAATATCTTTGCGGATGCTGTTCGCCATTCTGGCCTTCAAGGACTGGAGGAGTCTTTCTTCTTCAGCCCTCAGCGGAGGCAGCTCTGGTGGTGGGACGAACTCCGGTCTTGGGATGAGCGAAGCCTCTGGCTGCCGTCTATTTGTCGCTCTCTGCCTTCTGTTTGGGGCTCTCGCGCCCGTCTTCGGCTTTTTTGCCTTGGTAGTACTTGTTTTTGTCCTCGGCATAATGGTTAAAATTTGAAAGAATGAAATGATTTTGCACAAAGCTGTTTGCTAATTGGCAAACCAGAGAAATGAAGAGCCCGGGCATGACAGTGGAAATAGGGCAAGCCCGGTGTAAATAATTTACTAGTACCAGTTAACTACCTGGCGATCACCGCTGACTACAGCGATGTAAATATGTTAGTAGTACCAGTTAACTACCTAGCGAATATATTGTAAATATTTTACCAGTACCAGTTAAATGATGAGGCCGGGCATGGCAGTGGAAATAGGCAACGCCCGGTGTTAATAATTTACTAATACCAGTTATTTGAAGAGACCAGGCATGACAGTGAAAATATAATTTAGAAAGAAATTTCTAGGTTTCAAGGATGTTGTTGCCTTGAGCTTAAAAACATTACTAAATTTTGATGAGTGCATGTATATAGGCCTAACATGTACCGGTACTGTGAATTTCTGAAATTCGATTATCAATTGACCGGTGTTTGTATTTTAATTTTATTTTATGATATCAATTTTGAATTTCTTAGATTCGGGATGACAGGCTTCGGGATTGTTCGGCAAATCGTGGCACCAGGGTAGCACACTATCATGATCGATTCTTGCAAAAATTAAAACCCATCAAATTCAACTCTGCTCTTGCAGAAGGAAAACCCTGGATATTGAAAACCAGAAAATTCTCCAGGCGGTTGATGTAACTGTCCCCCGCGATCGGAGAGGGTCGGTCGACATGCTAAAATATTTTTGGGAAATTTGTGGGATGTATAATTATATTCTTAGGCCTAGCCTACACGCAAGTTACGCCCAAAAACTGATTCTGACCACACTAGTAACTCAAATTATGACATTTTGATGCGTACTTTATTCCAATTGCCAGATAAATATCCCAATTGCAAAACGTAGAGCAAATGGGATATTTTGAGATATGCAAATTGCAACAGTGAGTCAGATGGCATATTTAGCTATCAAATGGAATATTCTGAGTCTGGCTGGCTCTTGACATTGATAGATCACCGCAAATATTCCAATTGCGTTCGATAATATTCCATTTAAATGAAAGGATAACTATCCTACAATCGGCAATACGGTCTACCCACGTACAATCTGAAAAAGACGCTCCCTCCGTGTGGCTGATCTCGCCCATATCAATATAATCCAAGCAACAGATCCCAAGCAACAGATCAATATAACCATGTACGTTAATTATATTGGTAACACGTAACACGCGGAACTTTCATGTTCAATTCCATTTGTAAATGCCCGTGAACTGATTCCTCCGAACAATAGTTGTTACTACAAGTACAAAACAAACAACAATTTAAACAAAAACTGAAATGACTCCGTATGATTCGATATGAAACACTGAAACACTGAAATACATGTAGCAATTATCAGAAATAAAACCACTGATAAAATGAGATGTACATATTTCTTGAATAAAAATCAAGACTTCTAAATTTACAAACTAACTTCTTAATTAATTAGATTATGCATAGACTTTATGAAATAGAAAATAAAGGTGAGAAATAAACCAGCCTCAGCATATGTGCTTCATTTCATCAGGAATTTCTCCCACTTCCCATTTATCAACTGCATTAAATTATGCAGGACAAATAACTAAATTAAAAACCGTATAAAGCATAAATGCCTAAATCGATGATAAAAGGCATCATTGTTTAGTCAGCATGAAAAAATTTTAATAAATTTGAAATTATCATACTTATTGGAAACACTGTATTAGTTAGTCAGTTGTCGGTTTGCTATCAGTGAGAATAAACGGGCTCATCAAGTCGACTGCTAATATTATCCACTGAAAATGGCCACTGCAGATCTACTGTCTTGGAAGTGGATTAGGATCGATTTGTCGGTTTATCTTAGGATAAATCTATCACTGTCTTTTGATAATTTGAGAAAAAAGAAAAAAATGCTACGCAAACTATGCAAACTACGAAAAACTATTCATACGATTTTTCGGATTTTTTTTTAGAATTTGCTTCAGTTAATTAGCCGTGTGAAATTTCGTGCAGATATTGATACGGTATTTTTAGCGTCGACATGTACACCTAGTGAGTTTGATCCTAATCAGAACGAGAAAAAGTTGGATAAATCTAAACAACAATGTGAAGAAATCGACGATGCATGTGTCAGTAGTGATGAAGAAAGTTGTCTCCAAAAATGTAAACACAGTTATTTGTTCTGCTACGTGGCTCGTAGAGTGGATCTAGCCTCCGATAAGCTAGAAATTTGTCGACAGACCTTCGAAGAGTTATGGAATAAGGAGATCTGTAAAGTGGTCAAAAAAAATAATCACCATGTCATGAATTGTGAATATTCTAATATGACCTCATACTCCAGAGAATTAGCTAAATATTTTCGTTGCAAGTAAAATGGTGTAAACAAAACTTTTGAATTAACAATCAATTGGACATCAATCAGTAATTTACTCACAATCCAAGCGGAAATATCTTCACCGTTGGTCGCGAAAACATTCAGTGAGATGCAGCAATAAGAACTAGTTTACACCATTTGAATAATGTTTAGATAAGGAACAAGTTTTTATTTTGATCATTCTATCATCCAACATTTCTTATGGATTTTCTGTGATTTATCGAGATGCAGATACGAAGGCAGGCCATTGGTGACATATCTTAAGATTCCAGATTATTCAGACAACCGGAAAGTTTGGCGCTATAAAATCACGAGAGTAATATGAATCGCATTATCGAAAAATTCCAAAAATATTGGAAACATGCTATGAAGATATCGCGAAACGCAAATTACTGTGTTGATCCGACAAATAGTGACCAGATTCATATTAAAGGTGAAATCACAGACTTTTTCAGGACTTTTAAGGATATTTGGAAAATTCCATGAAATTCTGTATTCCAGACTGTGTGGGAACCCTTAAACTGAAATAAATATTTAACACATATATTTTTATCAACGGATATGTAAAAAGAAAGTATATTCTTCAAATGAATCAAAAACTAGTACATAGTATCACGTAATCGTAGTTTTTTTTTCATTAACACTCGATCATTTCTGCTTTTCATCCTAAGTGTCTTCAAAATGTTCCAGCAGCACTTAATCTTTACACATTAGATAATTACTATCTATACATGTTCAATTTCTAGAGAGATTTCAAAAAAAGATGTTGATCTAATCACAGGCAAAATATAACATTACACCATTATTTATATGCATACAAAACATTTTTCCATTTCATAACAACAAATTACAATATCTATGAGCACCATGCATTATACTCATACAATTAAGAAGAATGATACGGATTTAAATAAAATTTATTTCGGAGAGTTTTCAAAAACGATGATGTTGGAACTGTGTTTTAATTGACAAATGATGACTCTGAAATGATAGAAATGGAGAAGAACTATGGACCAACATTTAAAAAAAAAAACATGAATGTAAATTATCGCACGATAATTCTATTAGGGGCCTATTGTCTTTTGATATTTTGAGAAAAAAGAGAACACTACGAAAACTATGCAAACTACGAAAAGCTGTTCATAACCATATCAATACTACCAATTTTCACAACATCATTAAGACGATTAATTGTAATGATGCGGTCCCTCACAGAAATATAGAAATCTCGGGAGGGCAACTGCGTCATAGGAAAGTAAAGGAATACCTGCAACAAAAGTATCTATGCTCTGAGAAATGAGAATGTTATTTAACTGAAACTGAGAAGAAATTCTGTGTCATAGGAAGATAAAGGAATACCCTTGGAGTAACATACCGTAGGTGGAGGGACAACGCAAAGGTACACCGCGTATAGCAACGTGTACACAAACAGATAAAAATGACGACTGATAGTGATTTTGAGCTTGATTCTCCCGATATTTGTAACTATGATGATGAAAGTGATGAATACAAATTATCAGAAGTGTATTGCATGTGTAGTTCCGATACCATCTATATAATAAAACGGTAAGGCCGTTTTTAATCGTTGCGATGGCGTTTAAACCGCGGGGAGTACTTAGACGTGTTGGGTGTCATAAGCTCTAAGCTTTACCGTTGTTGCTAAATGTCGCATAGTCTTACCAATGTAAGTGTTATTTGCGTCACGAAAACATTTAAATTTGTAGAAGATATTTGCCAGCAATGGCAAAGGAGTTCGAGATTTAAGTGAAAAGTAATTTTATACTTCAGCACATATGCTATGGCTGGTATATTGTAAATTTTAGAATTCTTGATTTTTATTCAAGAAATATGTACATCTCATTTTATCAGTGGTTTTATTTTTGATAATTGCTACATGTATTTCAGTGTTTTATCCAATTATATGGAGTCATTTCAGTCAATTTTTTGGTTTAAATTGTTATTTGTTTCGTACATGAAATAACAACAATTGTTCTGACAAGAGCTAAATAAAGACTTGAGCACATATCACATATATAATTGTTTACATTTTGATATTATACGAAATTGGTTGAGGTGCAATTTTTCGAAACGGAGGAATCAGTTTTCATTAGGAACCGTATGTTCCAAAACGATGTACACTGTTATAAAACGGGAATTTACAAATGGAATTGAACGTGAAAATTCCGCGTGTAAACTTGTTACCAAGTAGTTAACGTACATGGTTATATTGATCTGCTATATACTTTGGAGGGACTTTATTGATATGGGCGAGATCAGCTACACGGAGGAGCGTCTTTTTCAGTATAGATTGTATGTGGATAGACCGTAAGTCTTTGTCAGACTGGCTAATTATTGTCTCGTAAATATTGTCGCGTAATTACACGCATCTACCCCTGACCCTAAGCTGTCTTTATCAGTAAAATTAACGCATGGAGATTCATCCTGAAAGTCACACACGTTGGCCGGAGAAACTGCGACAGCGTTCCCCGTTTCACCTTTACATACTTGTTGGATGAGTTTACTCAGCGAAACACGGGACAATGGAAATTTGGAGACACTACTATTCTAGCACCGGCAAGGGTCGCTTTCTTAGAAAATGATGCTACTGTTTCAAGCAGAGCCTGACGAATCCCTTAGACCTAGAAAGTCTAATAGGTACAACAACTTCCGATTAAGGCGGTGCGGTAATAGTGTTATGCTGAAGAATTTGTCAAAAATAGACATTAAACTAGGTCCAGGCAATAGTCTGGAATTTATAATTAAATTAGATCAAGTTCAGGCAAAGGATACTGAACTTTTTCAAACTTGCAAATGACCTGGCCTAACGAAATAAATTAATTAGATAAATAAGATCCAGCTCGAGCTCTCGGCAGAACTTGGAAGCCAACAACCGAAAGCTCGGACTGGAACGCAAAAAGTAATATTTTCAAAGTCACTCAGATTTGAAAAAAAGGTATTCAGTGGTGTATATTCTATACTTGATCGTGATTTTTCTTTAGCTTAGTAAACATATTAAAATATTCAAATTATATTATTCAAATGACTTGTTTTTCTTGAGTTTTTCGTATCGGTTGTCTTGTGCGTCGGTACTTCAAGATCAATTCAGTAAAGTTCTCCCCTTCACGCTATTTCGGCATATTGATCTGAGGTACCCGCGTATCAATAGCACACATGGTTCGAGCTAGCCCTGCCTGTGATGGTTTTACCAAGGTCACGGCATATTGGACCTTGATGAGCTTAAGACATTGAGACCCAAAATAAATTTTAACGTTGTTTTTACTCAAGAATGACATTCCAAGAATCATATGGCGGAGTAGGTTTGAGGCCTACAACCGGGTATTTTGGACGCCGGACGTTGGCTATATTCGGCGTCCGACACCGTTAAAAATAACCGGATGCTGGATTCCAGTGACTGCATCGGAATGCCGGACGCAAGTTTTCGCGATATTCAAGCTTCGATGAGAGTGAAGCACCCGAAATGCATCAAAAATCCCGAAGTTTTCCAGCCGGTTGCTGACTTCTACTAGATTGAAATATTTTGTTAAAATATAATTTCTACATAGACTTAGAGTTTTTATTGTTTATCAACCAGGACTAAAGAAATACATCCCTTGACTTTAACACGAACTAAATTTGTATCTAAAACTACCTCCCCGCTGCGACTATAACTGCCTACATTACTAGGACTTTGCCCATTCAAAGAAACTGATTGTCCTTATGTGATTTGCCCTTTTGGTTTTTGAACCCCATCATTGCTCCTCTGCGTAACGTTTCTTTGAACGGGCCCCACCTCCTATTCGAAAGATTTTCGCCTAGCCCCCTACACATAGCTGCAATGTGGCCTACTTCATGACAGTTATGAAACCTAGGCCTGATATGACTGAACTCGCCACACGCGTAGCACTGTCGTTCTCTCCTCTCCGGCGATGGCTGCCTCCTCCGGTTTCCACTTGTAGTCTCACGATCCCCTGAGCTGCTACTCTACGATCGGTCGCGTAATTCGTTGCTCGGTCGACGGTCGTTGTTCATTCGTCGTTCGTTACTTGGTTGTCGTCCGTCGTCGTTTTCGCTTGCTGGTGAACCATCTCGCCGACTCCGTTCCATCATTAAGCAGAGGCGGATCCAGGATTTCCTTAGGGGTGGGGTCCTTCCTCTATATTAAGGCCACTTTAGTTTTGTCACATTTTGAAAAATAGACCTCTGGAGATGCAATTGCCAGCACTATAGGTCATATATTACCAATCTTCCGCCATTTTGTACTAAAAACCGGCAACACACGATCATTTCAGAAGTCAACCGACATGTACTACACGGGACTAGGGCGGGACATTTTTTCCGAGTCCGGGCCCTAGAATAAGGGCATATTAACAAAAATTTACCTGTCTACTTGGTTTCTAGAATATCTTTAGAATATGAACCCTAAAACTTTTTTGCACCACTTTTTGAAGGTCACTTGTAAAATTTATGCCCGCCAGACACTAAACGGCCTGGCCGTCCCCCCATCTCCGTAAGATGTTGCTGATCCGTATTTAATTTACATTTAGTGGTGGAACGAAGATTTCCTGTCGGTCCGCTCATACGTAATGTATTGCCCCGGGTTGTCCACCTAATGTTACCGGTACCGAGCTGACATTATGACAGCAACTATAACCACAGGACTTTGTTTGGACCACCACTTGATGAGCCCTTTTATTCTCACTGACAGCAAACCAACAACTGACTAATTAATACATAATATAAGCCCCACACCCTTTCCCACTTAGCATGCTCAATCATCGGCTAAATGTAATCCCTCTCAAGCAGCAGATCAATATAACCATATACATTAACTACTAGGTAGACTACTTGGAAACAAACGGACAGCGTCTTTTAAAAAACAATTATCCGTTTTTCAAAACACATTAAACCGTTTCTTATCGTACATAAATTTTAAAAAAAAGGAATGCAAGATATTGAAAAACCGTATAAGGGCCATCCATAAAGTACGTATACGCTTGAGGGGGAGTGTCACGCCAAAAACGTACAGGTGCGTACAGATGGAGGAGGTGATTGGCAAAACGTGCGTACGCTTAATTTTTAATTTCTAATTCTAATTCCGGGCACTTCTCTCACGTTCGGCGCGAGCCTCGTTCTTGATATTATTGTAATTATATAGTCATCGTAGGGGGTCTGAATTTTACCTATTTTATGGATGGCTCCATAGAGTAGGTGAAACTCCTCCGGTAACACGAGCTCCATTCTCATGGTTATTAGGTACTGGAAAAATGATTTTTTCCTAACATTGCTAGTACCAGTTTCGGCCATTTTCCAAGATAGCCGCCCTTAAATTTTATATCCGCAATATCTCATAACTATTTCATGTAGGATCATGATCTTGGTGTCTAACCCTACAATCAGAGTCAAGGAATCAGATAAGACCATTCCCAAAAATAACAGACCATTGCTATTGCAGAAATCCAAGATGGCCGCTCAAATCGAAAACATTTTTTGACATAATGTAGTAACTTCGGTCCTGGGAAGTACACAGATGTGATTATGGGGTCTATCTCTGGGTTTTTATCCGTGTGGATGTATCTAAATACCACATTGGTCATCTAGAGCGTGCTAAAGTTTGCCACCAGAAAGTGTGCCAACAAGGGGAAGCTATGTGTCTTCAAAGCCGGCGTGGTCGCCCTTTTTCGGAACCTGCAAGTGCGTCAGGTTCAACCCAAAGTGAGAAATCTCGCTTCACTCGTTCAGCCGCCAGCCATTTCAAGGCGGAAAGGTGTTTCTTCTGCCAGGAGATCAAGAGCGAACCTGTGCACGAACTGTCCTTGTTCAATGATGGTAAGCAGTTGAAAAAGACTGTTGAAATGTCAAGCAACCAGCATTGTAAAGTTCAGTTGAGCAGTGCGATAAGTGCTGATGATGGTCGTGCGATTGATGTGAAGTATCATCTAACTTGTCAGGTGCAGCACGTTCAGTGTGGTGCGAAGACAAGCAGTAAAAACGAAGATGACACAGATACATTGGACGAGGCATAAGTTGATATTGTTGCATCCGACATTGGATTTATCAACCTTGTTCGCACTCTGTTACACGACGGTTTAGTCCTGGATATGACAGACCTGAAATCTGTACACGTTGATATCATTCAGTCAAATGGTGCAGAAACACATACTTCGTCACGGATGTGAGAAATATGAAGCGGCAAATCCCCCTCGCACCAGTAGCACAGGCGCTTGGCATTTCAAAGATCGAAGACTTGCCTAACTTCCATGCGTTCACTGGAGCTGACCAGACTGGTCGATTTTCTGGTAAAGGAAAGCTGTCATGCTGGCAGGCACTAAGCAGTTGTACAGATGAGCTGTTAGCTGCGTTTGCTGCCCTGGGAACCTCTGACGAGCTGACGGTATGCACAGATATCTGCCATTGAGGCATACGTATGTCAACTGTATGAGTCTGGTAGAGCTGTAACGGATGTGGGTGAACTTAGATGGAGACTATTCACCAAGAAACAGTTGGATGCCCAGAAACTTCAACCGACAAAGGAGCATTACATGAAGCCATTGCTCGTGCACACTTCCAGGCAATGGTATGGTATCAGGATCAAGGATCATCCTTCGTCCACAGGTGCCACCAACGACGTAATATGGGTGGACGACCGAGGGAGATCGACTCGTTCCCATCACAACTAAGGATCCTGTGGCGCCAGCATCCAATACACAATTGGTCAAATATGGTTGCAAAAAGAGAAACTGCCTGTCCATACTGTTCTTGCCGGGCTCAGAATCTCAACTGCTCCGAGATGTGTATGTATGGCGCAGATAAAAAGGTGTGCGACAACGTGATTCAGGAACATCCCAAGGGCATCGACGACGTCAGGGATCCTTCACTCTTACAAATGACATTCATATCTGATCCAGCATTATAGAACTGTCTTTCTAAGTTATATGGGACTGTACATAGAACAATTATGATCTTTTAATTACAAAATATAGTATTTTTTACAATATTTGTTTTTCCTACCTTTTCTATAGTTTTGTTGTCCTATGCAATAATATGGGTTCCAATTGTGTTTACTGCATGTTTGTTTCATTTCTCAGCCATGAAAAACTAAGTGCAGACCCCATGATCACAAATTGCATAGTCCTCATAGTCATTGCATAGATCACAAATTGCAAATTCCTAGAACCGAAGTTATTACGTTATAGCGAAAAAAATTCAATATCGGCGGCCATTTTGGATTTCTGGAAACGTCTTTACTGTTTTGACCAATAGCAATGGTCTGTTATGTTTGGGAATGGTGTTCTCTGATTCCTTGACCCTGAAAATGTAGGGTTAGGCACCAAGATCATGATCCTACATGAAAAAGTTATCGAGATATTGCGGATATAGAATTTTAGGGCGGCCATCTTAAAAAAATGGCCGAAACGGGCACTATCAATGTTGGAAAAAATGGCAACATAATTTTCCAGTACCTAATAACCATGAGAATGGATTTATAATGGTCAGCAATAATTAACATACATAGCACTATAATAATAATATTCATTTCCGTCAAAGTGGAACACTTGCATGACAACTTAATATACTGTTTGTTATTTGAATCAAATTGTTAACCAGTCGATATACGTGTTGGTCACCTGCAAACAATATATTTATCGATAATTACTGACAGATGATTTCCGTAGAATTTTTAATAAAACAATTTCTTATTAAATTGTTAACCGATATACGTATTGATCACCTGCAAAAAATAAATTTATCGATAATTACTGACAGATGATTTCCGTAGAATTTTCAATAAATACATTCAAATATGCGCGTGTAAATCAAAATCCTCTCGATGGATTATTTGAAGCTCTCGGTTGTTTTCTTCTCAGTATTGCTCGTTTCCGTGTGTTCTGGAACTCATGGACAAGAAGGTAAGTCTGTAGTGAATAACTGTTTGTTCTTTTGCCGTCTTTCTTTGCTTGTCGTTGATAAATAAGACTATACGCAAATGTACAAAATGCATCTGGGCAGGTCTTTCATGTACCTATCAGTGGTACACATTTGTTGATTTGGTACACATTCGCTCTCAAACTATAGGTCTTAAGACACTCTTGAATTTATTACTTAATTCGAATCTTTGCGTGAAATTCTTGTGGCAACCCAACATTTCTGATGGAGTGGTACTTTAAAGTAAACAGGCATTTATTTGGGCGCGGGAAGCACGCAGGACGACAGAAAAGGGATGAACAATGCTTTTTCCGTCGTCCCTCATGCTTTCTGCGCCGGGTTGACTGAATTAACCAGAAAAGAAAATACCAGACGGGAAAATGCAGCACTTGAATTAACAGAAAAAAACACCACTGGAAAATGACAGAAAATGCAGAAAATCACAGGAATCAAACAGAATGCACAAGCTGAAAAATTACTGAAAAATCCATCGCCGGAAAATGACAGAATTCCGCCATTTTCTTGCCTTACAGAATCATGTTCTCGAATTTAGGGCATTCTGATTTTTCAAATGAAATTCGGCTACGTGTATTATTATATCTGAAATTTTCTGGATGTGGATTTTCTAACAATTTCAGGGAATTAATTTTTTTTCTAGAAATTTCCCTAATGCGCTTTCTGACAGAATCCAGTTCTGGAGATTTCTGAGAATGCATTTCCTGAAAATTCTACCATTTTCAGGGAAGTGCGTTCTCTCTATACTGCCATTTTCAGCTCATCGCCTTTTCAAGGGATGCATTATTCTGTCATTCCCATGTCGTACAATGTAATGTTCTGGCAGAATCAGCGTCCCCTCTGCACCCAGATAAACGATGCTGAACTCATGGATGGGGATGTTAAACCAGAAAGGAAGGTTTAAAATGTGTCTTTTCTAATTATTCTGCAGTTTTTAAGTCGTGTTCTAGCACCAGAAATGTACGTACCAAATAAACCACAGTTGAAATGATATTCTAAACATGAACTCTGCCCGAAGAATTGATTTCTGACTTTTCTAGAGTTGTATAGCTTGCATGCCATGCTGTGTCATTTGGGGAAAGCCCGTTAGTTTTGAATTTAGTATACCACATTAATCAGGTTATTAATCACCTCATATAAGAAAAGGTCACAAGAGTCAGACCCGTATCCATGGGTGCTAACGAACCTCACCATCCGAAATCGTAAATAAAACACCTTCAAACGCATGCCCTCTTCAAGGGTGTCGCCTTATACAAAACCTTCCAAACTTTCTGGAGGACTGGCTCAGACCGCCTTGAACGCTCTGCACATGGTGTCCGTATTGCTAGAGCACCGGCATTTACGATAAAAGGTTCCACGTTGTTATCGTCCCTCCTCATCAAAGTGCTAATAGTAGAGACTGACGTGATATGAATTTAATAATACATTTATAAATTATATCGAAGTTTTTACTTTCTCCAAAAATCTATTGATAGAATTTATTTGACTATATTCCGGAATACAGGGGGATAAAGTGTGGATTCACGCCTGACTTATACCTGACGATATGAGGTATTACTATATGTTCATAATATTATCCACTGAAATGGCCATTGCAGATCTATTATCTTGGAATTTGATTGATTTGTTGATTTATCTTAAGATAATTCTATCATTGTCTTTTGACAATTTGAGAAATAGAAAAAATGCTACGCAAACTATGCAAACTACAAAAAGCTATTCATGCTATTTTTCGGATTTTTTTTTTAGAATTTGCTTCAGTTAATTTTCCGTATGAATTTCTGTAAACATATTGATACTGTATTTTTAGCGTCGACATGTACACCTAGTGAGTTTGATCCTAATCTGAACGAGATAAAGTTCAAGGAAGCTGAACAACATTGTGAAGAAATCGACGATGCATGTGTCAGTAGTGATGAAGAAAGCTGTCTCCAAAAATGTGAACACAGTTATTTTTTCTGCCAAGTGTCTCGTAAAGTGGAACTAACCTCCGATGAACTAGACATTTGTCGACAGACCTTTGAAGATTTATGGAATAAGGAGATCTGTAAATTGGCCACAAATGATGGTCATCAACTGATAAGTTGCGAAAATTCTAATATGACCGCATACTCCGAAGAATTAGGTAGATATTCGTTGCCAGTAAAACGGTGTAAACAAAACTTTTAGAATAACTCCTCTTTCTCTACGATTTATCCCATCCAGTGTACAGTTAGTTTAAGGTCAGTCTTTCATATATTTTAGGACTGGGATCTGGATTGAACGAGGATCAAATCGCGTGTGCTGTCATTGATGCATTCCATGATGGTCTTGTTTTTGGATTTATTGAAGAAAGTAAAGTAAAAGAAAGGACAGATGATGAGTACCCGTACCTCAATCCACCAGGACGACGGGCGAAATTTTTCTTGGGCTGAATTTGCAAACATCAACAATAAACTAACAAATAAAAAATTCTCCTTAGCGTTTTTATGAAGTACTTTACTGTATGTAGTATTTGTAACTTGTCGACACCTTGCAAGACAAATTACTTCATCACAAAAATGGTCATAAATCAGCCGAGACATTGACTGACCCAGCCATTCTGTTCCAAATCAGGAATTTTACACCCAATTAATTGGACATCAATCAGTTATATTTACTCACAATCCATGCGGAAAGATCTTCACCAAGTGTGAAATCATTCAGTGAGATGCAGCAATAACGACAAACGCACAACTAGTTTACCCCATGTAAATAAATGTTTAGGTGTAAGAAACAAGTTTTTATTTTGAGCATCCTACCATCTCTCAATTCCTATAGATTTCTGTCATTTATTGAGATGCGGATACGAAGGCAGCCCACGACCTGTTATTATGAATTTACTCCCGGAAAGAAATCGACTACTCGTCAGAAGGTTGAGACTTTTACCATTTATACGTTTTACTACGCTGTAAGATACCAACGGTCAAGAGTTAATGAACACAAATTCACAAATTAGTAATTACACAAAGAACAAAATACCTTTAAAAAGCTTATAAAAGGCGCGAGACTGTAGTGGAATTGTCAGTCATCGGTGTGATCAACGAGAGATAATTACGTCGTCACCAAGACCATGGAGTAAATAGACTTCAGACTTAAAGTGAAAATCTCACAATTGAATAATTTTTAATTAAGTAAAATTCCGCCTAGTAAATTCAGTGCCATCATCAGGTGAAATCATTGTCAAAATAAATCAATTGTGGGATTTCCACTCGTCCATGTTCACTGCATATAGGGCTCTTGAATATCACCATTTAGATTGATTTTTTAATGGCTGTAACTGAAAAACATGTGCCACTTTCTTTGAACCAGGAACAAACTCTGCTGAAAGTCGCTGATTATTTGTAACAATTGCAGCAGCAACTACCATAGATCTGTACATGAAGAATACAGGGTTTCCACTTTCCAAAATATTTCAAAAATTATAACTTAAGATTCCAGATTATTCAGACAACCGGAAGGTTTGGGGCTATACAATCACGGGAGTAATATAAATCGCATTATCGAAAAATTCCAAAAATATTGGAAACACGCTGTGAAGATATCGTGAATCGCAAATTACAGTGTTGATCCGACAAATAGAGACCGATACATATTAAGGTGAAATCCCAGACATTTTCAGGACTTTAAAGAATATTTGGGAAATTCCAAGAAATTCCGTATTCCAGACTGTGAGGGGAACCCTGGAACAGAAATAGATATTTAACACATACATGTCAATAATCAACGGAAAATATATTATGCAAAACAAGTATATTCTTCAAATGAATCAAAAACTAGTACAAAGTATCACGTAATCATATTTCTTTTTCAATATCACTCGATCATTTCTGCGTTTCATCCTCAGTATATCTTCAAAATATGTTGTAGCACGATTTCATTACAAATTGGATAATTACTATCTATATATGTTCAGAGAGATTTCAAAAAGCTGCTGATCTAACACAAAATCACAGGCGAAATATAACTGTGACCGGCTGGGGGAACTGGTGTGTATTAAATCCAGCGGTCCAGGATTCCATCCATCAGGAACAACAAGGCAGTT
>JAYMFW010173695.1:5806-16365 GCA_036785005.1 Tubulanus punctatus
TTAGATATTGATTAATAAGATATGTTACGAATTACAACTAATAATATGATTTTTGTCAGATTCATGCTAGTAAGCACATTAGCTTTATAATGTTTAGCATCAGATGTTAGCTTCTTCAAAAAGTTAGCTATCTAATAAGATGGTTAATTAAGCATTAGAGTGTTATTTCATTCTGTTAGTCATTAACTAGTTAACTGAATAAAATGTTAGCTTTTATAATAAATACAAGTTAGCGTGTTAGCGAGTTAGCATATCATAAAGTAAGATAGATAATGTATAAGTTAGAATGGAATTCTGGGTAAAACCAGGTCATTTCGAATATATTTAGGAATAATTAATCATTGATTACATAAGTTTTTGAACGTTAATGATAGAAATAAAAGTTATCATGTTAGCGAGTTAGCATATTATATAGTTAGATAGATTATATATAAGTTAGAATGAAATTCTGGGTAAATCCAGGTCTTTTCAAACAGTTGTTAGGTATGATTGTTCATTTTAACTAACAAGTTTAATAATGTTAACTAGCTAGCTGGATAAATACTTAGATGTTAGATGCTACCTGAATTGCGTTATGTTAGACGTTAGCCACATTTCAAGAAGTTAGCTGGTAGATGTTAGCCAAAATTCAAGTAGTTAGCTGTTAGAAGTTAACCAATATTCAAAAAGTTAGCTGTAAGGTCTCAGCCAAAATTCAAGAAGTTAGCTGTTAGATGTTAACCAAATTTCAAGAAATTAGTTGTTAGATGTTAGCCAAAATTCGAGAAGTAAGCAGTTAAATGTTAGCCAAAATTCAAGAGGTAAGCTGTTAGATGTTAGCCAAAATTCAAGAAGTTAGCTGTTAGATGTTAGCCAAAATTCAAGAAGTTAGCAGTTAGATGTTAGCCAAAATTCAAGAAGTTAGCAGTTAGATGTTAACTAAAATTCAAAAAGTTAGCTGTAAGGTGTTAGCCAAAATCCAAGAAGTTAGCTGTTAACCATTTTCAAGAAGTAAGCTGCTAGATGTTAACTAAAATTCAAAAAGTTAGCTGTTAGATGTTAACCAAAATTTAAGAAGTTAGCTGTTAGAAGTTAACCATATTTCAACAAATTAGCTGTTAGATGTTAGCCAAAATTCAAGAAGTTAGCTGTTAGATGTTAGCCAAAATTCAAGAAGTTAGCTGTTAGATTTTAACCAAAATTCAAGAAGTTAGCTATTAGATGTTAACCATATTTCAAGAAATTAGCTGTTAGATGTTAGCCAAAATTCAAGAAGTTAGCTGTTAGGATCTGGGTAAGCGGGTTAGCTAGAAAGTTAGAATGAAATTCTGGGTAAAACCAGGCCTTATCATTACGTTGTTAACTAATGTTATATATAGAGATAAAGATTATTGGTAAATCAGGTTATAGCTATAGAAAACTGTGTCTGGGTTAAACCAGGTCTACAGTGTGAAGGACTAGATAATACACTAATTGACTAGAATAGAAGTGACCTGTGTCACAATGACTAGAATATATACACATGATAATAAATGCAAAAAAGTGGGTGAAACTTGGTTCTAACAAGATCAACTAAAGAATGGAAATTTCATAGTTCCCTTAGAATTAGACCAAATTAATTGATAGAAAATAAAATCGATTATAAAGTGCTGATTAGATTTGATGTGCAAACATATGTGTCATCTATTTACATAAAGCCCGAAAGGTTATTGATATTGTAGATTTTAGAGATGATTTGAAATTTCACAAAGTCCATAAATTTGGGGTTGATGGGAGTTTTGGGGAGTGTGTTCCCTTGATGTTAAAGTGGACATGCAAACGAGGCTTAATATCTCCATAGCGACCGGCATTCTCGACAAAGGCATGCACCAAAAAATACCCACACGAATAAAAAAAATAATCATATCCAAGAAATATTGTTAGAGATTACATAGTGAGGAAATAGAAATATGCTGTTTGACTGAGGCCGGAACAGGAAGAGCCGACTGCTGCCTGAATGAGGAGAGAACGGTGAGAGCACGTGTGCCCGCATGTGAATTTAAACACCTGCACAGACCACACGCGCACACGACCGCGTACGTTTATGTCAAACAACAACTTTCTGTTCGGAATAGAATCGACAGGAAAAATGATGAAATATTAATCAATTCAAACACGGCACTAGACTATAGATTCTATAGTTGATAATTCTAAAGATTGAAGTTACTACATTTAATTATACACAACGTATTTGTACAGTTAAATGCATTCGGTATGGATAGTGCTTTGTGAACTATGATGACGTCACGTTCACCCACGCCAGTGACATCGACCCGCCATCTGCCATCAATACTCAAAATTATCAAATATTTAAATCTTTGATTTCTATAATTCTGTTAAATGAAACACAACATGCAAATTTATCTAATACCATGCAACTGTTTTGAAGCGAAGCGACTGTTATTTGAGTCGGAAAATCGCAAATATCGGAACGAAATCCCATAATTTGAGCTATGAGGTTCTGAAGCACTGTCTATCGACAGGAAGAATTAAAAAGCAAGCCGGCGCGCGCAGCTCGAGTGATATCGAAAGTAGTTTCTAACAAAAGCAGCACGATTAAAAGCTGAACACAACAGAAATCAAAAGATATAAATATTTAGATAGGCTTTGAGAAATTGATAGCAGACATTGAATCAACCGCTAGAATTGACTAGATTATCACATAATTCTAAATATACAAATTATTTACAAATAAGTCGAAATAATCATTAGTTGGCATTCGATAAAGTTTTGCATTTGGATTTTTGGAAAGTGAAGATTTTTCTGGCTGATAAGAATTCAAAATTTGATTAATTTGGCTTTGAAAAGAAATGCTCTCCATCATAAGTATTTGATTATATTGTTATTGATCGTACAAATTAATACTAATGTAAAAGGGTTATTTTCACATGCAAAAAATAACAATTCTAGTTAAAACACTAGAAAAAAGTGGTGTTAATTCATTCGTTAATCATCGGGCATTTCCGTAGTGAACCGAACGACATTCGGAACAAATCGGAAATGTCCGGCGATATTGATAAAAGATACAATAAAGTATGATATTACCCGTATGTCGCGCAGATTGTTGAATTTTCCCGGGTGTTCTTCCATCCGTCTGTTGGTTACGATTGGTTATGACGTCACGCCAGCTCTGATGAAATTCTTGATTATTTTCGGCAGTGGTAACTCTTCGACATCGACGGCTGCTGATGATAATATAACCGATCTACATCGATCCTGCAAACTCTGAAATGTTCGCAGACGACAACCGAGCGTCATTTCAGTTTTAGCGGCAGTCGAACAAATAATCGGAAATAATTCATCTTCAATACGATTCAGTCCAGAAAACGCTACACCCAAATTGACGCCATCTTTGAAATACGTCAGCGTTCCCTTATACCAATCAAATAACATACCAATAACAACTGGTTCGTTCTCCTGGAATGGTTTTGTGTACTGTTTCCATTCTCCATTATGCCACAGGGTTCCTTTATGCGACAAACCCCAACTTTGATCGTCTTCACCGAGTAAATTTATAAACGCATCGATATGTAACCTAGCTTTTTTCGTACCGATACCGAACATCATACTGGTTCCAAAAACACGTTGCGATATTTTAATTTCCCAATAGTGACGGCCGTTATTCAGTGATTTATTTCCACGGATACCGGCTGTTCCGTTGCTCCAATTCGGATGAAATTTGACGACTTTAGCCCTCGTTCCGAGGAGACGAGCTTCGTGTGATTTATCATATCGATTCCAGGTCCAGTTATCGCGACAGCAGTCACGTATCGGTAATTTCACCATTATAAGCCGTCCGGACCAATCTGATGTTGTAAATGGTATCTAGTGCCGGAGCACGCGGCTTCCTCGAATCGCTGATGATGTCTCCTGTCCAAGGATCAGATCGTGAATGTCTCCAAACGGCGAATTGCAGCCGTATAAATACACCCGCTCGCTGGAAATCTGCTTTGTTCCGATAAATGGCACGAGACAATACATTGTCAACTATTAATCTATCCTCGATTACAATAGCTTTTCTTTGTGCCCTATAAACCGGGCGACTCGTGTGACAGACGCGTGCCAAACCCTCTAGCTAACAAAGGTTTTGATAGCCCAGCCCAGGAGGAGTTTGACGGGCTCCCTCGCTCTCTCTCTCTCTCTACAACACAACAGCCATATGTCTCGTTCTGGTTGCGAAATAATCAATACTGAATCTCATCATCCGGGTACTGTCTGTAACCGGTATCTTAGCAACCGATTTGACAATTACTATATTTAAGTGAAATCTGCGGTTCGCTTAATACGGTACGCGTAAAGCTTACGTCATCGATTTGGTCTTATACTATTTACATGTACTTATGATTTCGAACATTTTTAAAAACCAATATTGTAAAATAGTGGGAAAACAATGCCGCAAGGTACAGCTAAACTTATAAATAGAAGAGCCCAAAAACAAAGGCGTAAACAAGTGATTTTGGTGCCACGATCGACGATATTATTAGATGTATATCAGACATTCAGTGCTATATCCAACAATTAGCCTCACTTTTCTGTTAGTGTTATTTGAATATGCACAAAAAATATGTTATAATATAAGTAAAGAAAATGGTAACATTTGTGAAGGTCATTATTTGGACAAAGCATTGCAAATGTAATTGAGAACGATTTGAAATGATGAATAATTAAATAGCTACGAGTAGCATTGAATTATTAAATAAACACATGTCGTTTAGATTATTGGTAGTTTGTATAGTGACGTGTGTGATACAATCGTGTCATCAGCAACAAACACTATTTCAACCCCTGTGCTGAGTGTTTTATGCAAACTAATTATTTTTCATATTCACTCACCAAATTGAAAAATATTTATAACCAATTATCATAATTTGTCGATGGATGAAATCATACCTCTTTTATATAGTCTAATGGTGAAACAAAAATAGTACTACGGACTTATAAACTAAGTTATGTGCTTTTTATATATCATCAATCGACATTTTATAGTGCACTTAGGCTGGGTATTGGATATTGTCATTAAATGCGATTGAAAATTATCTAATGTCACGAATGTTACAAAAATAAGTTGAATTTATTGCACTCCGTTTGTAAGTAAATTTCATCCCCTTTTTGAACCCTAGTTCCGCTATATTTCAGAGTTTTCGTCCGTTGAATTTCATTATTTTGACCTCTAAATGCTTGGAAAACTCATCTCTGAGCATTAATATATCAAATATTTCCCGGGCCCCCCAAAAAAACCGTCACACAAGTCATGTCCCTCAATCCGAGCCTCCGCGGTAAAGTTCCACCTAACTACATGATCCTTCAAAAAACCCTAGCGCCCATGTCCATGATGTATGTAATATCATTACGTTTAGACATATATTTCATCTTTAGTGTTTAATTATTGTTTTTTTCCATCCTACAAATAATTCACCACCAAAATACGAAGTGGAATCAGTTGAGCCACCACGCACGGAGCGCCTTCTGCTTCACCCATACGACTCCTCTCATTATAGTAGTAGTGTGAGCAGATATAGCCCAGCTGTGTTAGTCGCGGGTCTATTGTCTATTGTAGGTCCCCCTCTCTGTCCTAGTTCCGACGATTGTCACTTCAATTATCAACAGAACCAACTTGTGAAATATTAACAGGAAGCACACGACACCACGCGCTATACAGCTGGTCACGTGTTTACCCTAGGGTCTAACACCTGGGTTATACCCCCAAAAACGGCTGAAATTAATTCTATTCATTATCAACCTGTCAAAATTCATCTTACAGCTAATCAAGCCATCTACCATATAGGTCTCGCGTGACAATTCATCAGTTAAATAGTTTTTACTTCTCCTTACTTGTTTTAAGAAAATAATAAACGAAAGTGGGCCTACGGAAAACATATTTCTAGTCAATGTAGGTAAAAATCCCAACAGTAAATATCCCCACTTTGGGAACGTACAATGAAAAATCACCACAAGTAGAAATTATCATACTAGTAAATTAATTTACAATGACAGAGTAACTCTGAACTGTGCATGCTCGTTTATGTACCAATTTACCAAACTGTGTTCATCTGTTTGATGTTAAATATTGATGAAAATAGTTTCTAAATAAAATTGTATTTCATATATATTAATATTACTCCATTGGCTTGAGACAATTACTCTTTTCAGATTATCAAAACCTTCAAAAATGAACAGAACTACTGGCATGTTAATGTAAATTTGACTTGACATTTGAGGTGGGAATTTTTACTTATTTTTCCAAACTAGGTTAAATAGATTGTTGTGGGGATTTTACTGTGGGGATTTTTACTTGTGGGGAGTTTTACCGTGTACCATTTCTTAGTGTCCACTTCACAAAATCAGAACTACAGTATATTATATTGAACGGTTTCAAATTCTGAGACGACCAGGTTATGGTTCTATATCCCGCAGTTTACGGAATTTATTCTGATCAATAGAAAATTTATATTTTCATTGAATGTGTGAATTTATTTTCATTATTTTCCAAATTTATATTTTCATTGAATGTGTGAATTTATTTTCATTATTTTCCAAATTTATATTTTCATTGAATGTGTGAATTTATTTTCATTATTTTCCAGATTAGAATATATGATAACAGTAAGGATACGTTGTTGGTGGTACGGTTGCTGATGATACTTTGCACTTAAGGCTACCAGGTAACCACCAGCCTGCGACAAAAAAGTAAAATATTCAAGAAATAGAAATGAAATCATACATGATAAGATGAAAAAGTGACGAATAAGTAATCGAATGGGAGTAACTAGCGTGAAGTGATTAAAACAGATTATGCGAAGTAAAAACACAAATAACAAATCAGTCTATGATCTATAATATATGTCCGTTCAGTCATCGCGCTCTATACATTTCTTGATTTTTTTTATATTTTCGGACTATATTGTTTATTTTATTGTGGGATATATACTACCGGGTACATGTTTTCCTCGAATGCCCTGCATACGCCATAGCAAGAAACCGCCTTCTCCCCCGAAACATTTTTTTATGTGAAAACGATTGGAAATCTCAAAATCTGTTTGATACAAGGAATATAGAATTATTACACAAAGTTAGCCAACTATAATGTCGCCTGGTCGACAACGAATGATTCATTTTGTAACTTTGTAGTGTAATATTATTTGCGATTTTCACGTCGTATTTACTTTTTCAATTAATGTCGTGCTTCAATTATTATTACTGTAATTTTGTCGAAGGCCGCAAATCATTTTTGTCGACAAATAAAATTATATCTATCTACTATATTAATTGAACATGACGGATTACAGTGTTGTTTTTAATTCTTTGATCCAATCCAACACCTGCGTCGTCCGAGAGGTATGACGCGCGACGCGACCGGATGAGAAGGATTAGGTTTTCGGTAAATCACCAAAGGATTAATTACCACGGATTAATAAGTGTTATATCTATTTTGATTATAGTCATCTGCAAACAAAGAAGATTTGATAATTAAATCAGAATAATCTCAATCAAAGTTTTTTCTTTTTTGACCAGCAAATTGTTCTGCAATATTTTAATAACCTTCTATTATTTCACCCAATGACCAGATTTTTATTCTTGCTATCTGACAATACAAAATCTTCCTCTCAAATTTAAAGATACACCTATAAACAAACAGTATCAACAAGAAAAATGTAAACCGTTTAAATGATCGGTGATTTCTTATTCATTTATACAAATTTACACAACTATAGTTATATGAATCTTCAATTTTCTCTAGGGCATGGAAATGGCGAATAGTTAAAAAAATGTATCCTTTCCTAAATTTTCCTAAGTTTTAATCAAATGTTGGTTTTCTACAATTTCCATTCATATAGGTAAATACGGGTGTACATAGAACAGCTGAAATCCCCCAAAACCAGGAAGAGAACAAAGATAGGTGGTGGCCAGGTGACGCGATTGACATAGTTTCTTTCTTTGTGTTCCAGCTGACGCGTGCTCCCGGTCGCGTGGCGTCGGGCCATTGTTCACCGGTGAACTATAGAACATTGAATTACCAAAATATCCGCCGGAAAACTTCTATAGGCTATAGTCGAACAGCAGACGCGTGCCAGGTGTGTACGGGGAGCCAGGTGTCCCTCCGATCAGATGGCTCTAATGGGATTCTTATTGTGAAATATTTTAACGGGAATTCGGGACAGATTTCGCCTATGGCCAGGTGTTCGCCATGGAAGAATTTTAATTTACTATTATATACGTTCTCTTATAAATCGTACTCTTTCCTCCACCGGAAACTTTACCCATGTTTTGCCCCATTTGATCGTATGTCTGAAATAATCTTCAAAATCTTTCAGAATATAGAAATAAAATATTTTTCAATTAGAAAATATATATGAACCGCATGTTGAATTTTCTATAAAAAGTAACTGTCTGTATATAACGTGTGATTAAAAACCACCGTCTGAAGGATTAAACTGTGTGATGAGAAACTAAGGCATCGTTTTTGGCCTAAAGACAGACATTTTAAATTATTTGTAAATCGATGATTACAGATTAATACGCACAATAGCATTGTCATACTGATTAGAACATTGTACACTGAATATATTATCTGTAAAACAGTGAAACTATGCGTCACAGAGATTTTTTTGCAACAGAATTCGGGTATCGCAGATAACGCAGCTATAAGTAGGCCTACGGGGTTCCGTAAATACCACAGCTAAGGATGGGATATCGCAGAGGTACTGTATAGCTAATAATTTAAAGTTTGAGCAGAAATTATTTATATGTTTTGAATATCTAAAATAGGAGTAATGAGGTGACTTCATAAATTGATCTGTTAGGTCCTAATTTCAAAGAATCTTGTATTATATCCTATTTTAGCCAAACTTAAGAAAGAAATGCTGTTTTTGCCGTTCTGAATGCTTATGGATGGCCTCTCCCTATGGGCAGCCGGATCAATTATCTCCCGCCTTTAGACCACGTGTATTAGGGCCTACTTTCTGATTATTCGCGCTGTGATTCGGTCTTCGACCCCATCCGCCCCTTTCTCAAAACGTAGGTCCGCTCCTGCAAATGATATTTGTTGTCATTTATGGTAGTTATTGGAGGAGAGAGTAAATTCTGGAGGAGAAAACAAGAAAATAATTACTGGCACACGTGACCTGCAGAGAGCAGACGAAAGATGAGGACCCTGAATTACGAAATATTGTCCCGCTGTCAAAAAAAAATCATTATTCTTTTCATTCATTAACATCAATTTATCTTTCTATCACACTTTTTTGACTAAATTCCAAATAAATCTTGGCTCAGAAGAGTTCAGCATCTCATTGAGCTCGCATGTTCGAAAAGATTTATGATTTCGTGTTGATCAAACATTGAACTGACGACGGTCGGCATCCATTCACTCAGATAAACTATTCGAAATTTTCAACATCGATCTATAAATCATTCGTAATTTTCTTGTTAGCGTTAAGTTAAATTCAGGCGAAATTGTCGTGCGATATCCACAGTGTCGCTGATCCGCCTAGAACGTCGCAGATCCGATCGTAAATGTCACCAACGACGCAATCGTCGTACACTGCAGAACGGTGAGGTCACATGATCACAAAAATGGCGCTATCCGCTTTTTGATTCTGAACAGATCGTTCGGGAATATTATTCGTGGATTAAAACTGTGTTGCTTATAATAAGCAACACAGTTTTAATCCACAAATCACATTAGTGGCGTATGTTACGAGTAGCGTTCGATTATTCTCTTAAATAAGATAAAATGCGGAGGGAAAAATTTCTCTTTTGATTTAGTGTCACGAAAACACGGATACAGTTGTCAGAGGTTGCAAAGGCCATATTCATCTTCTTGTGTCCACATTTTACTCGCTTTCTCAGTAGTCGCCAATTTGCTGGACAACAAATCATGTGGTAGAGAGCTCTTTGCTTGATTGGCTACGACGGCTACGACGCCTATACGACGGATCGTAGAAAATAGAAACGTTTCTATTTCCACGATCCGGTCGCCGACGGTGCGTTCAAGTCGAAATCGATCACCGATGGATTTGTCGACGATTCCAACCAAATGCGTCGGCGACCATACAACTTTCGTCGGCGATCGGATCAGTGCGACCTGAATTAGACTTCATGAGAGACACTCTATCTCAAAATTTGATATCAAACTCACTCGAAAGAGTATATGACTGCGGAGTCTAGGACAATTCCCCCCGGACAATTCCGATGCGAGATGATACTTTGATTGTTTATTCTCAAAATTGTTACATTTTCCGAACATTTTGCGAATTTTAAATGTAAATATTTCAAGAACAAATATGTATGGAGTTTAATTGCTCGATTTTTCTATCCAGCTCAAATCACAAATCTAGGTCAATCCAATGTTCAGCCATGCATTGTAAAACGGTTTGAGATCTTAAATTTGGAAAATATCGAATTAGGAAGTGTCCAGCCTTTTTTTTAAACTTTTTGTGCCATTATACGGTTGGATTATGAAACAGTAAACAAGCAACAACCTATTTGAGTTTTGAATTTAAGCTGATTTATTCAAGTAAAGTATTATAGATGAGCTTCCATAA